>OY292402.1:4991263-5227952 GCA_958496205.1 Idaea biselata
AATGTCAAAGCCATTTTTCAACTACCTAGTGTTAATCTTACAATTTTTATTTTCAGTTGGTCCAAGTTTCATCGGGTAGATACTTTGGCTCAGAGACTTCATGTTGCACGGAAACTGCCAGTAAGGAAGTATTAACTGTGATAGTTCATCGAGCTTACGATACGAATTTTCGTTTTGTACTATTGTAACTGGTACTAACCCTACAGAAGCTGTTTTTTCAGAGAACCACTTATTGTTGTTGGTGAGTAGGTACCTACCTTTTACCACACCTTTTATTATTCCAGAGTTCAAGTCTGTGGACTCACATTGTTATCCTTCTATAAAGAATGAGGTAGGTAGTAGAGTACCTCCTGTAGGTATCTCATGTTTGTAACAATTTTCTTATTATAATTGCAGAGGTCCAGGAAGATCTTCAGGTCAGGAGTGGAATAGACCGTCACCAACTCCAGCAATAGTTGAAGAGCTTGCGCCGGCCACTGAGGGGCACACACCCCGACCGAAGAACCTCTCCAAGACGACGAGGTGCATTAAGATCTCCTCAACGGCGGCTCCAAACAAGGAATACAGCTTTTCAAGAAGCGTCACAACATTTTCTTCATTCTGATGAAGAATGGAGAAAATTTTTGATGGAAACTCAACATGACAAAGATTAAAATGAGAAGGAGAGACTAAGACTTCGTGGTATTTACAATTTTATCTTTTTAAGTAAGTTTCCATGAAATAGACTGTGTTCTTTGCTTGTGCCTAGTTAAGATAGATTAAGTATACTAATAGTATCTAGTTATGTTACCTATTATGTTCCTAAATTAGTAGATAGGTACCTAATTATGACAAAATAATAAAACTGAATAATATTTAAAACAGAGATTTATTTTATATATTACTATTTGTTCACTGTTTTTGTTTTTGTCGTGTTTTTTATATATTGTTTTACGTCCACTAGTGTTTAATTTACTATTTATTATTGTTTACTGCCTATTTGGTCTGTTTTTATCACTAATTAAACACTAATATAGTTCTTAAATTCGAGTTTTTATTTTTGTACCAGTTCATTCACCGGCCAATAACCAAAATTTCAGTTTTTTCACAATAAAATGCCTAATTTGCTAAATGATTGTTCATAATAATGTTTTTACACACTGTCTACCGCTCTAATCTTAACTGGTTTTCTTTCACTACCTATTTGTTTGTTAAATAGGTACAAACATAAAAAATGTTTGTGTCCCAGTGTAACTACACTAATATCTTCGCCGTCTGAGGTCCGATCCGGACGCGGGAGGCACCACCAGGTAGAAGAGAGTCCCGGCCTCGATCCCACACCAAATCCCGACCTCCGTATCCCGAGCCTACAGCAGGAACCCACGCAAGTCTCCAGACCGTCAACAATGGCGGTCCCCAGACTTGCGGCGCCTGTATCTTCTGAACGGAAGCTCGTAGACCTTCGGGAGTTTCTGTGCCGGGTGCAGGAGAGGCCAGAGCATCCACCGGGACGCACTCCCGACCTCCCGGGAATGACGGGAACAAATCCGGGAAGTTTGCAAGTTCATTCACCGGCCAATAACAAAATTTCAGTTTTTTCACAATAAAATGCCTAATTTGCTAAATGATTGTTCATAATAATGTTTTTACACACTGTCTACCGCTCTAATCTTAACTGGTTTTCTTTCACTACCTATTTGTTTGTTAAATAGGTACAAACATAAAAAATGTTTGTGTCCCAGTGTAACTACACTAATATCTTCGCCGTCTGAGGTCCGATCCGGACGCGGGAGGCACCACCAGGTAGAAGAGAGTCCCGGCCTCGATCCCACACCAAATCCCGACCTCCGTATCCCGAGCCTACAGCAGGAACCCACGCAAGTCTCCAGACCGTCAACAATGGCGGTCCCCAGACTTGCGGCGCCTGTATCTTCTGAACGGAAGCTCGTAGACCTTCGGGAGTTTCTGTGCCGGGTGCAGGAGAGGCCAGAGCATCCACCGGGACGCACTCCCGACCTCCCGGGAATGACGGGAACAAATCCGGGAAGTTTGACAGCTCGAAATTACACGTCACGTTCCAGAAATTTTCTTATTGAAAATTTTGTCACATATTTTTTTTATTTATTTAGGTCTGAGACCGATATGGCCAATTTGGAATAGCCAGGGTCAAGTTTTAGAATATTTGGTCGGGGTGTACCAAAGAAAAACATTGAATTTTTTTTTTTTATGGAATATGGTAGAAAAACATAGGAAACGTAAAGAGATTTAATATTTTTTTTGAATTTTCGAAAAAAATAATAGTAAAAAAAACTTAGTTTTTTTTTTTAATGGTAGTGGTATTCTATAGAGATTTATCTTAAAACTAGAATATTTACACCTAAATCTATACTATATACAAATGCTGGACGCCAGGAGGATTGTTACGGGAATCCTGCCACCTCGTTCCACGGCTCTTTGCTCAGCGACTATTTAAGGGCATGTCCCGAGGCTATGGACAAATTGCAGTAATTAATTATTTTGTCCATGGCTCCAGTGACAACGAAGATAACAAACAATATAGTGCAACTCACCCCTATCTGCATTCGCAGCACACAAACACAAATTTCGAAATAAAAGAATATTACAAAAGACAATCAATTTCTGGATCTCAGTTTTTATTCGAGAATGTCGGTGGTTTGTGCGAGCTAAATGACGGCACGACCCCAAATGACCTTCCAACCGATCAGCTGGAATATTTAAATAATTTATGTGTCTTATTAGATAAAATTCGCTCAACAAAAAGATACCCATCAGTTGAGATTCGATACCACACACTGCGGAATGCGAAGCAACGAACAGGACCACTAGGCTATCATTGCTTACGTATGTTTGTCGAAATTAGCGATGACTATCGTCGTAGGTACCGACCGCTCCACGTCACACAGGCAGCGCCCGATGTATAGCGGACTTTGAATCGAACATAATAATAGTTTAACGAAAATAAAATTGGAGCACGACATGTTGTCTCCGTTTTCCCGCCGAAAACACTAACACTAACAGTAATTGGCACTCGGGGAACGCGAATATGTAGATTTCAAGGCGAAAAATTAACTTTAAAAATTATTTAAAAATTTCTTGTGAAAGAGCGCGTCAAGGGTGAACCGACCATTTGCGCGGCGAATTCAAACTCGTTTGTTTGTTTGTTAGGTTTGTTCGTTTGTTAGTTTGTTAGGTTTGTTCGTTTGTAAGAACATTTTCTTATATGTAAAACACATATAAGAAAATGAAATAAAATGGCTAAAAAGTTTGTACAAGTTGTATATAGGGATGTCACAATCTTAAAATAGGCGGTTTTTACCCTTTTTCAAATTTCCGTTAAAAATCAACTCTACAAATATTGCTCTACAATGTGCTCTATTTGTAGAGTATGTCTTTGTCTACACTTATATGCTATTCTCCGTCTTATAACTTGATAAACAACGAAGTTATGTCGTTTTTAGCCGTTTTTTTAGGGTTTTTTGTTCAAAAACAAAATGGCCGCCGGTCCTAAGCCGGTCCGACACACCTTGGGGGACAGCCCTAAGCCTGGGTTGAGCCCTCGAACAAGTCTCAGGCTTGTAGCCCTTCTAGTTCCGGACATATGTCCACTTTAAGATTTCCAAGATGGCGTCCAAAATGGCGGCCGGAAACTTTCGGTGGCTATATCTCCGAGACTATACGTGCTATACCCCTGTTGTGCGAGTGTTTTAGGACGGTCTCGGCGTGCTCTATCGATTAGTGGGGGAATCCGCCCACCAAAGTTTTGTCCCTCCGATTTGGGTTTTGGGGCCCGGGGGGTGTAGAGTCGAGCGGGGGATGTACCCTAGAAGAAACCCCAAACTCGTATCTCTACCGGTTTCCGAGATATAACCTC
The DNA here is from genome assembly GCA_958496205.1 of Idaea biselata. Classification (NCBI taxonomy): domain Eukaryota; kingdom Metazoa; phylum Arthropoda; class Insecta; order Lepidoptera; family Geometridae; genus Idaea; species Idaea biselata. The sequence goes on from OY292402.1 coordinate 4,995,135, forward strand.
TCAAAGTTTTTCAAAATGGCGGCCAAGATGGCGGACGCCGACTTTGAGTGGTTATATCTCCCTACCTAATAAAGGTAACCCCCTAGTGTGAGGGTTTTTTAGGACGGGCTCAACGAGCTCCGTCGGCTTGTGGGAGATTTCGGCCCCTAAAGTTCGACACCTCCAAAATCAGAATTAAGTGGCGGAGGGGGTAGAATACCCAGTGGGAAGGTGCCTAAATCAAACCCCGTCTTCCTACGACCGACGGTTTAGGAGATATGGGCGGCCAAAGAAAAACAAGATGGCGATTCAAGATGGCCGCCAAGGTTTCAAACCTTTATATCTCCGCCGCCGGTGGTCGTACAAAGTCGTGCGAGGGTTCGTTTGAATGGGCTCGTCGAGCTCTACCCAATGCACGATACAGTGAAACTATGTAGAGCTCTAAAAATGTTTTTTTGACTCTAGGTAGAGTCAGTTCCTAAACCTACTTAATTCTATGTTGCGCCTTAAAATTAGTGCCTGCCGTTGTCCAGATATTCCCAAGTCCCTGAAAATCCGGGTTTTTTGCCCCCCTCTCCCGGGGGAATGTTCCACCACCTTTGGATTCTATAGGAGAGTTGTAGATCTCGGCGATCTACACAATTTACAAAAAATCTCGTAATTTAAGCCTAATGGTTGCCGAGCGATTTAATTTTGAAAATCCGGATTTACGTAAATAATTTCCTAAAATAACCACCCCCCAATTTTGATGCAAAAAATTTGGAAAAAATATGGTAGGCAGAGGCCCCCCGAAAAAATGACCTCCACGAAGAGAAAAATCGAAAAAGTCAATTTGGGGGGCAGTTACGACCCCTGGAAGTTAGGAATTTTCGTGACTTTTTTCGCCCCGATGTCAACCTTATATCTCTCTTATTAATGTCAGAAATTACTCTAAAAATCTGAAATAAACTAAAACTAGTGTGGATTGAACCCTTCTATTTTTAAAAGAATTTTAACTTAATATTTTGGGGTATTTTTGTTGATTTTTCCAGCTGGTCGAAAATTTGTCACACTTATGCTAATAAAATCAAAAATATCACAGTAAAAAATTTAAAATTGGTGTCAAAAGTTTCGGGGCAGTCAGGTCTTACACATATAAAGAAATAAAAAAATATAGTATAAAAATAAAAAAGTTATTGATAAAAAACAAAATTTTTGAAATTCGGGTCATAAGTTTGTAACTAAAATAAAAAATATTTTTTCCCGGGGAAAGTGTCCTAATTTTTGGTCACAAACTAATTCAACAGAAAGTCTACACAAATACAATTTAAAAAGTTTATACCACAGATCGTTTTCAAAAGTTATCACGGTTACAAAGTTCTAAATTGGTACTTTTGAAAAATAAATTTTTTTGAAGTTCAATAACTTTTCAACCACTTAATTTCTGGTCACTTTTCTTTTTTCCTCCTGGTCCTCTCCGCTTCCTCTAAGCGATGGCAATGTTCAAAAATCCCGAAGTCCTGTTTTCAGTTTTTCCGACCACGTGTCGGAAGATGATTATGTCCCGTAGCTCCGGCGTCCTTTTCCTTAAAAATCCGATGTTGGTCTCGGGAGATAGGTCTCACCGAGACGCGTCGTTTGACCCCAAGTGATGGTTAGGTTGTCGATGAAACGCCGGAGTTATCGGCGTTTTTGTCATAAAAATCCATGGACTTAGTCACCTTTTTCACTGAAAATTTTGTGAAAACATTGAAAAAATCACTTTTCTCACACTTTTCTTTTCGCACTTTATCACTCACGACTTTTAAAGTTGTGTAGAAGTTTTTCCAGCGTGATTGGACGTTTTTTGCCGTTTTTTCGTATTTATAAATACGGAGCGCTCCAAATTCGTGACGCTCTCGCCGGCGGGAGGTGCGCGCGTCGGTCGTTTGTTAGGTTTGTTTGTGAGGTTTGTTTGTTTGTTAGGTTTGTTCGTATGTTAGGTTTGTTCGTTTGTTAGGTTTGTTCGTTTGTTAGGTTTGTTCGTTTGTTAGGTTTGTTTGTTTGTTAGGTTTGTAGGTAATAAAATAAATGAAATGAATGAAATGAATGAAATGAATGAAATGAATGAAATGAATGAAATGAATGAAATGAATGAAATGAATGAAATGAATGAAATGAATGAAATGAATGAAATGAATGAAATGAATGAAATGAATGAAATGAATGAAATGAATGAAATGAATGAAATGAATGAAATGAATGAAATGAATGAAATGAATGAAATGAATGAAATGAATGAAATGAATGAAATGAATGAAATGAATGAAATGAATGAAATGAATGAAATGAATGAAATGAATGAAATGAATGAAATGAATGAAATGAATGAAATGAATGAAATGAATGAAATGAATGAAATGAATGAAATGAATGAAATGAATGAAATGAATGAAATGAATGAAATGAATGAAATGAATGAAATGAATGAAATGAATGAAATGAATGAAATGAATGAAATGAATGAAATGAATGAAATGAATGAAATGAATGAAATGAATGAAATGAATGAAATGAATGAAATGAATGAAATGAATGAAATGAATGAAATGAGATAATAAATATAAGATAAATATAAGGTAAGGTAAACATAAGATAAATATAAGATTATCACTAAGATAATCACTAGTTAGTACATACCAATTTATTAGGTAACATCAACCTAACCGCTAAGTGTTTCCAACCTACTTTTTAGGTAGTATTTACCTACTCACTTTGTATGTCTCACCAACTCACTAGGTATTATTGACCTACTGAATAGGTAATATTTACGTAATCACTAGTTAGTACATACCAATTTATTAGGTAACATCAACCTAACCGCTAAGTGTTTCCAACCTACTTTTTAGGTAGTATTTACCTACTCACTTTGTATGTCTCACCAACTCACTAGGTATTATTGACCTACTGAATAGGTAATATTTACGTAATCACTAGTTAGTACATACCAATTTATTAGGTAACATCAACCTAACCGCTAAGTGTTTCCAACCTACTTTTTAGGTAGTATTTACCTACTCACTTTGTATGTCTCACCAACTCACTAGGTATTATTGACCTACTGAATAGGTAATATTTACGTAATCACTAGTTAGTACATACCAATTTATTAGGTAACATCAACCTAACCGCTAAGTGTTTCCAACCTACTTTTTAGGTAGTATTTACCTACTCACTTTGTATGTCTCACCAACTCAATAGGTATTATTGACCTACTGAATAGGTAATATTTACGTAATCACTAGTTAGTACATACCAATTTATTAGGTAACATCAACCTAACCGCTAAGTGTTTCCAACCTACTTTTTAGGTAGTATTTACCTACTCACTTTGTATGTCTCACCAACTCACTAGGTATTATTGACCTACTGAATAGGTAATATTTACGTAATCACTAGTTAGTACATACCAATTTATTAGGTAACATCTACCTAACCGCTAAGTGTTTCCAACCTACTTTTTAGGTAGTATTTACCTACTCACTTTGTATGTCTCACCAACTCAATAGGTATTATTGACCTACTGAATAGGTAATATTTACGTAATCACTAGTTAGTACATACCAATTTATTAGGTAACATCAACCTAACCGCTAAGTGTTTCCAACCTACTTTTTAGGTAGTATTTACCTACTCACTTTGTATGTTTCACCAACTCAATAGGTATTATTGACCTATTTAATGGGTAATATTAGCAATACCAACTTAGTAGGTTGTATTAACCAACTAATTTGTTAGTAATAACCTAAGCGCTATGTAGCCCCCAACTAACCTAATTGTTAGTTACTACCAACCTACTTATTGGGTGAATGTCGATACTAAAAATACCTAAATTAGGTTTAATTAACCTACTTTTTTGGTAAACATACCAAAATAGTCGGTTGCCGATACCTACTAAGTCGGTTATTTTGGGTCTTTATAAAGTAGGTATTTTTAACCTAAATAATAGGTTGATTGTACCAAGCTATTGTGTAATTATTACCAAATCAATAGGTTAATTCTACCTACTTAAAGAGCAAGTTGATAAACCCAATTAGTAGATTATTTTAACCTTAATAAGTAGGTTGCATTTACCGACTCAATACGTTAATGTGTACCTACTATTGGTTAAAACACGGTTTTACCAAAAAGTAGGTTTAATCTACCGACTTTTTGCATTACCAAGCGCACTAGGTAGAATTAGCCTACTTACCTAATATGTTTTTAGGTACATTTAACCTGAATTAGGTACATTTTACCTACTTTTGACATTAACCTACTAGATTAGGTTTGTAATTACCTAACTTTTTTCCCAGTGTATTAGCTTCTGGTGACCGACCAAAGGGCTGGCGGCTTCTTTGGTCAACGAATAGGCACCTATTGCTATCCAAAGGGGCAATACAGCCAGCCTTTTGGGTAACCATACCTAGGGACTCAATTTTGGATTTTTGTGAATTAAGATGGTAACTATAGTTATATAAATTTTAAAGTTTCTAATAATTAATAAAATACCTACATTTCTTTTCTTTGTGTTCTTTCTTTTCTTTCGTTGTGTGCTTATACGAATGAACATATTTTCTTTATAATTGATAGCTGCGTTTCAACCGCGTAGGTCCCGCGATAATATCGGGATTAAGAGGAGTATCAACGCTAACGACCTTGAAACTGAAAATCCCTGTCGGGCTCATCGAAAATTGTTGATTATTTCATGACGGAATGTCGTAGAACTTTTTTTTGTGCACAGATTGTAGGTGACATTGTTTCCTACTTTTGGTGTAGTTTTAAGACAAGAACCTCCTATTGGTGCATAGCCTATCCAAATTTTAGACAAAAAATGTCTGATTTGGCTAAAATGTCGATAGGCTTCAATACGTTTCGACATATTTGTATGGAAACTGCACTAAAATATCGGAAACAATGTCGCCTACAATCTGTACACAAAAAAAAGTTCTACGACATTCCGTCATGAAATAATCAACAATTTTCGATGCGCCCGACATGGATTTTCAGTTTTTCGGTATAGGGCCCTTAAAATAAGCCTTTGTTACTCTGGGTGAATGTAGCTTTCTAATGGTGAAAGAATTTTTGAAATCAGCACAGTAGTTTTTGAGTTTATTCATTACAAACATACATACACACACACACAAATACAAATCTTTCCTCTTTATACCTAATGTTAGTGCTGATGAAAGGACCCACCTGTCACACAAAAAAAAATCAAACTGCTTGCGTAACGTAAGAAGCACTATTTCATATCAGTAGCTCTATCATAGACTAAATTAATGGTTCTACTTAGGTGACCAAAATACGGAGTAAGCTTTATCTTTGTAGAGCTATTGGTCACTCTGCAAACGTTTTTCAATTCGTCACCCCTTGGTGCGCGAGTCCGACTCGCACTTGTTACTACTAGGTACATGTACTAGCAGCTCTTCAGTTTCATTCTAAGTCCAATTTATTCAATAGTTTTTACGTGAAAAGACAATTTCAGTTGACCCATCTTGAAAATTGAACAGAGGGTCTATTCCATTAAATATTCCAATCAATAGAAACGGACCGCACCTGCTTCGGAACTTTACCGCATGTTGTAGAAGTATTCGACAGCGCCTTTATTTTAGAAAAACCTTTTTAGGGTTCCGTACCTAAAGGTAAAAACGGGACCCTATTACTGAGACTTCGCTGTCTGTCTGTCCGTCTGTCCGTCTGTCACCAGGCTGTATCTCATGAACCGTAATAGCTAGAAGGTTGAAATTTTCACAGAAGATGTATTTCGGTTGCCGCTACAACAACAAATAAAAACAAAATAAAACAATTATTTAAAAGGGGCTCCCATACAACAAACGTGTTTCAAAAATAACAAGGAGTTTAGTACAATGTGAGGTCGCCTCTGATTGGTCAGGACAAATCGAGTTGGTCATGGAATTCAAAATGGCTGCCCTATCTATCAAATATACCAGTCTGCCTTACTTACCAAAGAGTTTCTTATAAGTTTCAGATTTTCTTTGTGCCAAGGTTTTTTTTTTTGAGTGATTTGGTCGTTTGATGGGAGTAAGAATCGAAGATAAATATTTCATATTTTCCTATAAAATTTAAAAACTGGTTGTTGTAAACCATTTTAGGGTTCCGTATCCAATTGTGATAGTGGTACGGAACCCTTTGTGCGCGAGTGTCGCACTTGTCCCGTTTTTTTAAGTAGATACGTTTACTAGTGACCAAATAGTCATATGTAAATACCTAGTGGGATGTGTGTCAAACCAAACGATAGTGACTTAGGGTGAATAGTGATAGTTATGTTATAGCAATGTGTCACCTCACTATTAAATCGATTCAGGTATTTAGTCACCATATGGCGTAGTCACCTCTGCACTGTATGGCGCCTAAATATCTATAGACTCAACGGTAAATACAATCTTTGTGACAATACGGACTTTTCTCACCGTATAGTGTAGTCACTACTATATAATTTATTATCTTCTAATACATAAAATTTCCATGTCACAATGTTAGTTACCGTACCGTACTCCTCCGAAACGGCAAGACCGATTTTTACCAAATTTTATATGCGTATTCAGTAGGTCTGAGAATCGGCTACTATCTATAATTTATAAGGCAAAACAACGTTTGCCGGGTCAGCTAGTCTTATATATAAAATTTCCATGTCACAATGTTAGTTACCGCACTCCTCCGAAACGGCTTCACCGATCTCCACCAAACTCCACATGAATGCGCATTCATGTGGAGTTTGGTGGAGACATAATTTATCACTACTATATAATTTATTATCTTCTAATACATAAAATTTCAATGTCACAATGTTAGTTACCGTACCGTACTCCTCCGAAACGGCAAGACCGATTTTTAACCCCCGATGGAAAAAGAGGGGTGTTATAAGTTTGACGTGTCTGTGTGTCTGTCTGTCTGTCTGTCTGTCTGTCTGTCTGTCTGTGTATCTGTCTGTGGCATCGTAGCTCACGAACGGATGAACCGATTTGAATGTAGTTTTTTTTGTTTAATAGGTGTCTTTTGCGCGAGTGTTCTTAGCTATGTTTGATCAAAATCGGTTCAGCCGTTCATAATATATGTTGGTTGAAGCTCGGAAATAAAAACCGAATGTTTTCAAATATGCCCGAGTGGGGTATCAAATAAAAGAGAATGACTGTTGTGACAACAATATGCAAGTTTCATCAAAATCGGTTCAGCCGTTCAAAGTATATGTAGGGTCAAATTCGGAAATAAAAACAGAATGTTTTCAAATATACCCGAGTGGGGTATCAAATAAAAGGACGTGACTTTTGTGACAACAATAAGCATGTTTCATCAAAATCGCTTTTACAAAAAGGATGAAATAAAAATATTAAATTAAAAATTTAAAAAACCCCCGACTTAAAAAATCTTCAAAGTTAAAACAAAACTAAACTTTAAAAAGGCAAAAATAATAACCCGAAAACAAATTTCATGTCTCTGAGTAGGTATGTGGTACCTTACGTTCCCGCGTCGGGGGACGCGGGAATGTGTCACAGAAGTTGATGGTAACCGACCCGTGCTTATAGTACCGCGTCCCCGACGCGGGAACGTAAGGTACCACATACCTACTCAGAGACATGAAATTTGTTTTCGGGTTATTATTTTTGCCTTTTTAAAGTTTAGTTTTGTTTTAACTTTGAAGATTTTTTTTTTAAGTCGGGGGTTTTTTTTTTTAAATTGTTGGGCGTCTCATCAAAATGAAGCTACTCGCGGAAAACTAGCTTGATAGTAATCACTTTGCAAAAATGTACCAGGGATCCCGGACTAATGGTAACAAAGCTAAGTAATATCTTTGTGACAATACGGACTTTTGTGACTTAGATTACAAACTAACATAGGTAGGTAACGGATAATAACGTTAACTAATAACGGAAAGCTTCTTACGAACGATCCATAATACGTCGCGCGTCGCCGAGAGGTGTTAAAAAAATCAAAACTTTTTTAACGTAAAGGCAAAGGCACAAAATGTTTATTTTGTGTTAAAGGGCTCAAACATAACACTCCCGTTGTCGTGTAAAAACGTTACCAACTCGTTATATCGTTATCAACACAATAGAAGATAATCTACTTACAGATACTTTATGGGTAGGTAAGTCTGTGGTTTTCAGCGTTACAAAGAGATTTCGGTAACTCTACCAAAGTTTTGGTAATTTATTTGTCGAAGGACGACAAATCTTGGCACCGCGTGTCCATTCATACGACAGCACTATACAAAAAATGTAGGTCTAGACCAGTAGTGGTTCTCTAAGTGGGGGGCTCGCCCCCCAGGGGGGGCGCAGAGACCTTTACAGGGGGGCGCGGGCCACCTGTATAGAAAAACCTGCGATCGCTGAGAGAATGCATTGCACGATACGTCCAATGAAAATATTTGAAATTGGCCTCTGTCAAGAACCTCATTGATGCCTCCGTAGGCGAATGTTAAGAACTTTATCAGCCTCTAGCCTGGCCCTGCGCCATGACTACTTACCAAATACGTTTTATATGACTGTGTTAAACTTTAATTAGCAATAAAAACACTTATTATTTTGTTATTAAATCTTTTTTATTCTGACCTTATAATCTGGACTGGAGGAGGGGGGGGGCGCGGATTTTTTTTTATGGTCGAAAGGGGGCGCGGCTCAAATAAGTTAGGGAACCCATGGTCTAGACTAAAATAATAAAATTATTGAAACACTAGCACAGACACTAGCTGCGATCGTGGTTTTACCAGCGTAAGTCCCGATCTCGTGGAAATATCGGGGTAAAAAGTAATCCGGATCTTCAGCTATCTGCATACCAAGTTTCATCGCAATCGGGTTTAGTAGAAAAAAAATCAAACATTAATTTTGGATTATTGTCCATACCTACTACTTATATTCAGTTTGTTCTTAGTTTTTTTTAAACATTCAACATATATAGATAGATATCTTTATTTGCACAAAGGAATCAGACACTTACCTAAACAAAATGTAAATACCTGATAAAAAAAACCTAAAATTAAGTTGTACAAATGAGCGACCTTATCGCTGAGAACGGTTTCTTCCAGGCAACTAATATATTCAGTTGCTTAATTGTAGACTACGATTTGACACATCTTCCTGTAGAAAAAATGTCAAATACAAATAATCAGAACGTCAGATTATCGTCTGAAATTAAAAAACGTACTACAGGCACTCTATTTGCTACTCTACTCTATACAAGAGACACACACAAGACAACACAAGAGAGGTAGAGGTGGTAGACTTCCTGCTACATACATGTGGACCAGCATGACGAAACTCGTAACAGAGGAAGAACTGCCCGACCCGCCAACCCAGGACATAATGTCCTGGCGCCGCAAAATTAGGAGAGCCGACCCCACATAAAGTGGGAACATAGCAACCCGCTCCATACTCCTACGCATATATGTTATAGCGTCCCAAGCTGTGACCAACAAGGGTATAAAGAGATGGGTCCGCTGTTCCGTCCGACCACCCCGAAGGGCAACCGTGCGGGATCAGTTATAGACAGATCGTGTCCCCAAACGCTAGATTCGGTTCTCTTAAGGGAGAGCTACCCCGCACACACCACATAAAGTGCCACATAAAGTGGGAAGGAGCGAGGAAGTAGAAGAAGACCATAGGCACTCTATTTGATTAAAATAATCAAAAGACAGTTTACCTACCTATAGATAACAAGAGCTAACACCTCACAATATTCAAATTCCGGTCGTGACAACATACACAATCAATTTGTGTCTGCGACAATATGGACGCCGAATAACATATTACGAGTACAAATGGGCTGGAGAATATAATCGAAAGTAAATACTTTGTTTGCTCCAGTTCCACTATTGTTCAATAATAAATATTTTATGCGACAATGTAAATCACATGACCCCTGCAAAAAAAAATACAATAAAAAATTCCATAAGTTTCTTGTGTCTTCTTCTCATTGGAGGTCGCGTTCCGAAGGCACAGTAGATTACATTATATAATTGACGATTCAAAGAGATATATTGTAATATCCGAATGAATAAAAGTACCTTAAGTTCTCCCCGCGCGGTGACTACCCGTCACTGTTTGGTCCCTAGTAGATTAGGAGGGGGAAGTTGGTTATCTTACCTCATTAGTACCAAGTGGAGACTTATATGGTGGAAAGAGTAGTAAAAGTTATGCCTAAAAAACTCGGTCAGCCGCGATTCAGCCTGGGCCCGTCTGAGCTCAACCCGTTTTTAGGGGAGCAATCGGGCCTGGAAACTTACCTTATCGAGTACCAAGTTGGGACTAATATGGTGGAAAGAGTAGTAAAAGTTATGCTAAAAAAAAGTCAGCCTGGGCCCGTCTGAACTCAGCCCGTTTTTAGGGGATCAATCGGGGTAGGGACGGGCCCAGGCTGACTCGAGGCTGACCGAGTTTTTTAGGCATAACTTTTAGTCTACTTTCTACCATATTAGTCCCAACTTGGTACTCGATGAGGTAAGTTCCCAGGCCCGATTGATCCCCTAAAAACGGGCTGAGTTCAGACGGGCCCAGGCTGACTCGAGGCTGACCGACTTTTTTTAGCATAACTTTTACTACTCTTTCCACCATATAAGTCTCCAGTTGGTACTAATGAGGTAAGCTGACCAACTTCCCCCTCCTAGTCTATAGGAGGTGTCAAGCAGGCGGTCGACTTTAAAAATATTGCCAAATGTTTTCGCAGTAGCTATGGTCAATCATTAATTCTTTACTTACCTACTGTGCCGGCCCCGAATTATTAGGCGTTTTTTAGCGCACTTTAGGCTCCCAACAAGGATGCAACCAAGAACATCGCTCAGATGAGAAGAAGAAGACTTGGTGAAAGGTTTCAGCTGCTTGTCACCATCACGTTGTAGGGACAAAAGGGACCTTCCTGAAAACCCCCGTAAGTAATAACTTGTAATTATTAAACTCTTTAAGGTTACGCGAAGAGCTTACGACATGTTTTCCTTTTAAAATTACTTTATTCCGTGTCGGCACGCACTCTAAATTATTATAGGTAGGTACAGCTTCATTATCGGTTTATCGATTGGTTTTAAAAAATTAAGCCCCAAATAGGTTTTATATGGAAAGCTATTCTTTAGACTGCTGTTTTAGGGTTCCCTTTTCAAAGGGTAAAAACGGGCCCTATTACTGAGAGTCCGCTGACTGTCTGTCCGTCTAGCAACCATAGGCTGTATCTCATGCCTATGGTTGCTTGCTAGACAGACACGGAAACCGTGATAGCTAGACAGTTGAAATTTTCACAGATGAGGGATTATGAATATTATGATGGTGATGATTTATCTGTAGATGCTATAACAACAAATACTAAAAACTAAATATATAACTTTCATACAAGAGACGTGAAACGAAACGATATCGCGATTTATTTTAACAACTGGCGCCAACTAGTGGCGCCAATCGTAAAAACAAATCCTAACGTTTACTAGCGGTGTCAAGGATTTTTGGCATTAGTACATAAAGGTACGGAACCCTTCGTGTGCGAGTCAGTATTTTACTTTTTGGGTACGGAACCCTTATAAGCGCTAAAACGCTAACTACTAAGTAAACTATGGTTACTAACAAAATATAAAGCTCAAAACACACGGGCGACACTGACACTGCAACTTTACCTATAGAGCCCACACCGACAGGACACATGCACGAATTTCATTATATTTTGAGCTTAAGGGAACAGTCTACCTACTCCTTCTCCATACAAACGTAGTCGACTGTTTCCTCCCTGAAAAAAGACATTAGAGTAAATATGTTCATGCCATAAAACCTATATCTGCCATGACCATGTCCCTATACGTTTTGGTTTTTTTCATTTTCAGAAAAAAACATAACGTAGGGGCATAGTCATAGCTGATAATAATAGGACTTATGGCATAAACATATTTTTCCTAATATCCTAAGAAAACAGTCGACTACGTTTGTAAAGTTTGTATGGAGAAAACATTAGCTAGACTGTCCTCTTAACTTTGGCCAGATACATTAGTTAGGTACTTTATTTCTTTTAAACTTGTAAAGAGGTATAAGTACTTATGTATTTAGAAAAGAAGTTCCAATAACAAGTAAACAAGGGTTCTCCACTTAGTTATTCTGTTATATTCTCCGTAAACTAGATGTATTGCTACCATGTTTCGCCGGAAGGTACGAGTTATCTGCGTGAACCAACCCCGCATACTAACCAGCGTTGTAAATGTGCAAAAAACTTGATCAATATTTTTATTTACTTGGTTCATGAATTAAAATGTGCGAAAATGTGTGAAAATGCCCTAAGGGGTTAAGGCCGTTATTGTGCAACACTTGATTGAAGTGAAAATAAATGTGTGATACTTCCCTTGGGCGATAAGGCCCCCCCAATGTGTAACACTAAGTTTTTCTCGGTAATATTTATGTAATTTAAGTCTTGGTACAAATATAGCGTTTATCTGAGTATCTATCTATCTACCTACCTACTAATATTATTAATGCGAAAGTTACCCTGTCTGTCTGTTAAGCTTCAAATACACGCACTAAACACTTAAAAACGGCACCTACAGCACACATATAAAGAAATGTGTGTAGTTGTGGTCTGTTTTAGTTAAAGTGATGGTGTAAGTGTCATCGTGTATTTGAAGCTTTAGGCTTTCACGCCTGAGCCGCTGAACCGATTTTGACTAAGAATTAGTCGTACGTATATTCATTCGTCACTTCGGCCACTTATGACCGAAGCATCTGGAAATCTATGAGGGGGGAGGCTTATGTCCAGCAGTGGACTTCTTACAGCTGAAATGATGATGATGATATTCATTCGTATGCAATCTGCGCGCTTCCATAGTACTTGGAAGGATGGTATTATTCGTACGTCTTAGTACGTTAGCTCACGAATGATTTCGGAAAACGTATCTAAAGTGTGGCCAACCTTAAACAAATGACGTCCGCCAGGGCCAAGTAGTAAAGTACAGGATACCAGATAGATATTATGTTATCAACTTGTCATAATATAAGTTTTAAGTTAAGGGCCCTATTCTGAAAAACTGAAAATCCATGTCGGGCGCATCGAAAATTGTTGATTATTTCATGATGGAATGTCGTAGAACTTTTTTTTGTGTACAGATTGTAGGCGACATTGTTTCCGATATTTTAGTGCAGTTTCCATACAAATATGTCTAAACGTATTGAAGCCTATCGACATTTTAGCCAAATCAGACATTTTTTGTCTAAAATTTGGATAGGCTTTGCACCAATAGGAGGTTCTTGTCTTAAAACTACACCAAAATGTAGGAAACAATGTCACCTACAATCTGTGCACAAAAGAAAGTTATACGACATTCCGTCATGAAAAAATCAACAATTTTCGATGAGCCCGACAGGGATTTTCAGTTTCAAGGTCGTTGGCGTATATACTCCTCTTAAAGGTTTTTGCTAAGCGCTTGCGCAACTAATAGCCTAATATATTGACCTTTGTAGTAGCCGTGGATTAGCTTACGATGTATTTATTCATCGTGAGCGATGTAGTGTAAAAGCGTACATAAAAACATTAGTGCCATGTTGACAGTGATTCGAACTAGTCCAACACCAACACTGTAGGTCACACTGCACCACACCAATCTAGTTTAGTTTAGTTGACTGTGACCTATAAGATAACTAATCACTCCTTACCTATAAACGATGACTAAGTTAATGTAATGTCTGTCCTTTACTGTGACATACAGTTTCAAAGTGACAGTGGCAAACTTTACATAAACCTAATCATCGTTTATAAGTAAGGGGGTTAATTATTAATAGACAATAGGTAGGCAGTAGGCACAGGCACATAGTTTAATCGTGAGTGCTAATAAAAAAAATCGAAATCAAAAATCAAAGTACGTTTATTCATTCGGATATTAGCAAGATATCTCTTTGACATGTCATTTTTGTGTCTTCGGATCGCGACCTCCATGACATGAGAAGAAGACACAAGAAACTCATGGGGTTTTTTTTTGTATATTTTTTTTTTGCAGTAATCATGTGATTTACATTGTCGCATATATAATATTATTGAAGAAAAGTGGAACTGGAGCAATAATCTATACTTACTATAATAACTATAATATATTAAATGGCGGTATATGGACACAATCGCAGTATGGAACTTAGGTACCTTCCATGTTTATTATTAGACAACATTTGAATAGATATCCGCAAACAAACACCCATTACAAATCAATAAACTTAATAGACCGACTTTGAAGAAATGAGTTTTAATACCAACGAAGTACCCGCAAATAACGCTGGTACTAAAAGCTCAATAAACACAATGAAAGTTTTACAATCTGACCATACAAGACACCCACGTCTGGATTTCGATTTGGGTCGGCAAATAGAGAGTCGATCGAAAAAGGCAGTTATTTCAACCAACTTCAAACAATGTTACATACAGTTTAGGGGAATATTTATGAGCGTCTTCTTATTTATGAGCGTGCTGCAACTTAGACCATTTTTGCCATTTACCATCAGGTGAGATAGTGGTCAAACTTGGGTAAAACGCTCATCTATCGTGTTTAAAAAGTTATTATCATATTCACAAGCTATGTCCCGCGGTTTTATCCGCATAAGTTCCGATCCCGTTAGTATTTTCAAAAATCCTTTCTTATCGGATGCCTACATCGTATAAGGAACACACTTTCCAATTTTTAGCCCTCTGCTATCAGCGGTTTAGGCTGTGCGATGATCAGTCAGTCAGTCAAGCAGGACAAAGTCTTTTATAAATATAGATATACTAGCTGACCCGGCAAACGTTGTTTTGCCTTATAAATTATAGATATAGCCGATTCTCACACCTACTGAATACGCATATAAAATTTGGTAAGAATCGGTCGCGCCGTTTCGGAGGAGTACGGTAACTAACATTGTGACATGGAAATTTTATATATTAGAGAAGATTCAATCGCATCAACAGCACGTGACTAATTTAACCGAAAATAGATATAAACTGTGACCAATTTAAAATCCATCAGACAAAATCAATACTACCCTCCATAAGCTATACAATTAAAACAATATTACCGATAGAAAACAATCATTAAAACAAAAAGCTTTCGAGCGTTACATTAATTAACAAAAAATAACAGATAAAACCGGACAAAACAGTTGTTAGTAGAGATGTTTGAATAC
The DNA here is from genome assembly GCA_958496205.1 of Idaea biselata. Lineage (NCBI taxonomy): Eukaryota > Metazoa > Arthropoda > Insecta > Lepidoptera > Geometridae > Idaea > Idaea biselata. The sequence goes on from OY292402.1 coordinate 5,010,236, forward strand.
AAATTCATTAGGAATTGTAAAGATACGTATCCGATTCAATGATAAATTTGGGGAGTCTTTATCTCGAGGCCTATTAATAAATCTATTTTTTCTTTCTTATCCTGCTGTTGGCCGAATCTATTTGGGGTCGGCGGCGCTGCATGTCGTCATTAATACCTGTATACCAAAAAACGGCTATAGTCTTGGGCTTATATAGACTTATTTCCTTGTTATTGCAGATGGATTCTGCGATTTCAACTAAATATCGAAAATAAGCCAGCAAAAACTTATTCACGAATCTAATATACTTATTTATATTATTCAGAACTATTCGGACTCTACCGTATACAAAGTCGCGGATACGAAGATAGATAAGAAAATATAAAAGCAACTTTCTGTCCAACCGTGATACATATCTCATATCTCGTGATGTGTGGTCATTGAAAAAAGTTAATGAAACGAAAAAAGCTGCCTCCATTTCGGTAACACTTTGCTTCCGTTGATCAACTGGTTTTTAAAACGAAAGCCTGATGACGAATTGCTACCAAATGCGGTATGATTCTTTAGTAATCTAATAAACATATTTTGGTATTAATTTAATGACAAATATGTCGAAATACTGGCCAATCATTTATCGAGTTATGTGTGAACTCGAGTGATTGAGTGGGGAAATATTTTAATGTGGCTATTAAATGCGCACCTACTGCCTACTCGCTGTCATTTAGTTATCAAGTTTGAACATTCTTTAATTTTTTAGCTTTGAAATTCTGAGGGTCTTTAAAGTTAGTTTTAAAATTGTTTCAAAGGGATTAAAGATACATTTTTAAATCAGGCCTAGGCCGTAGCTACTGGCCTAATAGCTCGCTTAAGCGCTTTGTCAACAAGTACCTGTAAGAGAGATTGGTCTCGAGTCTTGATCTAATGTAGGTAAACATGCTTATGGTCCCTCTACATGTTGAGCCATCATGCTGGCCCACTAATAAGGGCCAGCATGTAGAGACGATAAAGGTGACCGATGGCTTATAGTGCGCAAGATGGCGACGGGATGGCCACGGTGTCGGTTTTTCGGTTGCACATCAAAGATACTGTAAGCCAGCGATAGCGGTACGCATCCACACGTGGTCCATTTACTTGACTTAGGTACTTAGTTCTATTGCGATGTATAACATCTACCATCTTCTTCAGCGCCATTTCTTTTTAATAACCTACATATTAAGAAAATATTGGTACATACGTGCTCTAATCATTTCACCACACAGTAACCCGGCGCGTGCGTGAGGGCGCGGCGTGATGGTCCGAACTACGTCAAAGATTTTAGATGATGAATTTATTCTTGTAAAATATATCTATAATTCTCTAACAAACAATAACTTAAAGCTTAATTTACATTAAAGATATTCCAAACTCCTTCGCCGTACCTTATTCGTCGGCTTTCTTTGAACTAAACCCTCAGTTATTTGTTTCTCATTAACGAATTTACTGTCTACAACATATGGGTTTTCGAAAACATAATTTTACTGCTTAACGATCATACCTACCTACGTAACTCGAAGTTTGTTAATTAGGCTCTTGCAAATGCTAAAATTATTATTATTTGAAGGTGACGTAATTACTGAGATGGAGTAATATAATTTACGCTCGTGGAGTAATAACAAAAAAATAGGAAATAAACTCATTAGTTACTTACACCCGTAAATAGGTATAGCTGAGTTGAGTCGAAGTGGCGTACCAAGGGTTCCGTACTCATCTACGACTGTATGTGGGTCTGTAACTGATGGCCAGCAATCAAAGACCCTCCTATTGTATGGGTGCTCAGTCGAACCAGAGAACTACTTATAATGGTATTAAGTTTTGTTTTATTGTCCTACAAGACCTTTATACCAAATTGTATGGTTTCTGGTCAATGGGACTTAGGTATCATTAAGGTTTTCGACCCAAAAATATAGGGTAGGTTCTTCCGGTGGACATCAATTTGTAAATTTTGGTGAAAACCCAACGTAGAAGGCTTAGAACGCACTGTGATTAAACGCAAGCGGTTTACTAATAGCTGAAAACGCAGAACCGCGTATCAACACGCAAGACCAGGCACAGAAAAAAACGCCAATGCGTGGGCTTGTATAGAAAGCTATGTGTTGCATTATTTGTGGTTTTAGACCTACGGGAAAACGCAGGCGTTTAATCCCAGTAAGGTCTGTCTGTAAGTAAGAGTCTGCACAAGTAAGAGGAAAATTCGGAACAATACTAATAAATGCTTTATTAAACTCCTACCCCTACAACATCCTCAAACTAAACACATTAAAATATGTTAAGGGGAGAGCATAGCAGAGTTTCGTGAAAATATTTTCTTAATGGACCCGATGTTAGTGGTCTTAAACTGGAATTATCTGAAATTTATTATAAAACTTTGAGTCGTTAAGACTCCCGTTCTAACTGCATTCATCACTTGTTCCATTAAGTTTTTCACTTGGGAGAATCTAAGTAACGATGACTTTATTGGCTATCTTAACCTACTGGAACAATAAAAGAGAATTTTTAGACTTTTTAACTGACTTCAAAAAAAGGAGGAGGTTCTCAATTGGTCGGGATATTTTTTAGGGTTCCGTACCCAAAGGGTAAAAACGGGAACCTATTACTGAGACTTCACTGTCTATCCGTCCGTCCATCCGCCTGTCTGTCACCAGGCTGTATCTCATGAACCGTAATCGCTAGAAAGTTGAAATTTCTGTAGCCGCTACAACAACAAAAAACAAAATAAAACAAATTATATAAGAGGGGCTCCTATATAACAAACGTGATTGAGCGACATAAAAATGCAACGATACCGCGATGTATTTTTATGACTAGCGCCATCGAGTCCGTTGTGTTCACGGATTGGTTGGTCCAGTATTCATTTTAGTGTTCCGTACCCAATTCTGATAGTGGTACGGAACCTTTCGTGCGCGAGTCCGACTCGCACTTGGCAGTTTATTTTTGTATGCTCTACGAGTAGGTACCTACCTACCTACTCGAAGTTGCCTAGACCGATTTGGATAAATCTTTCTGGTATGCTCTGCTAGCACTCGAGCGTGTGTTTCCTTAAGAGGATAGTCTCCATTCTCTTTCTCCATACAAAGGTAGTTTAAATTTTCCTCCCTGGATAAAGACATTAGAGCAAATATGTTTATGCCATAAAACTTATATCTGTCATGACTATGCATCTACCTTTTTATTTTATTATTTTTTATTACAACTTTAATAAGAAAATGAAAAAAAAAAAAAAGGAAAAGACCTCCTATCCTCTTTCGTCGCGGTATCTACCACTAGACCAACACCACTCTCAAAACTGTAGAACTTTTTAGAACTTAAACTACTGTGTCTGGGACCCTAAAATGTAATTACTGGACTCTTTCACTCCTTCTTGTGTTTCATTTTAACATGTTTCTAGACTTTCCGCTGATAATTTATTTGACAGCTTACGAAATACGTTCTGTGGTGCGTGTTTTATTAAAATGGGGTTGTAATAAATTTTATAACACATTTGCTCGTAAAGGGCCTCTTATTTCACCAATTTCAATATCGTAATGTATGTCATTACGTACTTGTGCGTAATCGTAAAGTAAAACGCACGAGTTTCTTTCTAATAAGGTAACACGTACGGTTTATCATGCTCCGTCTAAAACCAACGGTACTTTTTTAAATCTTAAGAAAAAAAAAGCAAAGAAAGCAAATCAAAAAGTTTTTATGTCAGAAAAGAGGTCAATATTTTATGAATAAAATTAACTTTGGGAGATAAAATATAAAAAATAAACATTTAATTCTTTAATTTAATTCATTTTGACAGTAAATTACATCTGTAACAGAAACAAAAAAATATTAATTTACTTTATTAGTAATACTGGCTGTTTTTGTACCGTTGCCTTAAAAAAAAAAAGCACTGATGCCCGCGAATCGCTAATTTGTGAACAAATAAAAATAATTCCGCGCGCTTTTTCTTTTCGCTGGTTTTATTTATTTCCTCGCAAATGTGTTATAAAACGTCGTATGACATACGTGCGCTTTGATAATTACAGCCTCTGCTTTCTTGTAGCCCTCGCCTACGGCTCGGGCTAGCAATATCGCCTCGGCTGTAATTTTCAACTTACCGCACTTATATCATAATGTACTATTATTCAGCTATTTAGCTTTCATACCGCTACTTTTTTAAAAATTGAATAGGCAATAATAGCTCTGTTAAAAAGTTAGTTAAGCAGATTCTGTAGATACTATGCATGCACACTTTTTGACATAGTTGCAATAACTGTGCAAGTGTTCATCATGCAAGCCAGGTGCATAATTAATAAGACTGTGACAGAAAAGCAAAATAATGCATGCAGTATATTTTTAACACCCTTGGTTTTTAGAAAAAATATGCAAATTTTTGTACCCGACAGTTTCACCCGTATAAGTCCCAATCCCTTGGGTATTTTCTAAAATCCTTTCTTATCACATTAGCCAATCATATCACATAAGAATCACATCTACCAAATTTCAGTCCTCTACTATCAGCGCCTTAGGCTGTGTGTTGATTAGTCAGTCAGTCAGGACAAAGCCTTTTATAGATATGGATCACCGATCAATAATGTTTACTAGTAGACCTACTGTTTTAATTTGTCGCACGAAATCTAGCAGTAGGTACTTCAAGCAAGTCTACTTCTAAATAAAACTTTCTGTGTGTACTTGAAGTTTTTATAATGATTATTCTTCCATTTCTACTCACAGGAGGCAACACTAATGAGCTCATTTAGATTTTATGTCGGATTATTTAATGAGTTGTTGGTAAAATTGCCTATTAATAGCGCCTGAGTACTGATTACAATATTTCTAAGTCATCATCATCATTCGAGCGATGTTCCCGGTTGCATCCCTCTCGAGAGCCCGGGGTCCCGGGGTGAAAATGTCACAGATACTTGGTATAGCAAGATTGTCTAGACCCCGATGATATTCTTGATCAGCGGCCTTATGTATGAGATACTTGAAATAGTCTAGCTGTGCCCGTTCTTCTAAACTTGTGCGGGTTAAGCAACGTCTGTCACGGTCTTTCCTTGGACAGGTGATCAAAAATGTGCGTGGCAATAAATCTTTTGAAATAAAACTTATTTTTTGGTTTAATTGCGTAGTGTTCATTACTTTTAGCAACGTTTTAATGCTCAACGTTTGCGGATGCGTCCGATGCGTATGATGCCGAAAGGTGGACGCGGAAGAATGTTGATAGCGCGATTCAGGATTTCATACTAGTAACGCCATCTAGTTGATTCTGTGGCCGCCACACCTTCTTTCTCTTTTCAGGTCTCTTCTTCACGCTATGAAAAACAAAAAAATAGTATGTATAATAGCAATTCAACATCGCGAAAACAAAAGAACAGAAGAATATTTTTCTCGAACTTCTACATGCTTTGGAAGGTTCGTAGGTACATAATATAGCATAGCAGTTGGTTCTGATTGTTATCCCTAATAGCAGTCGTTATGCATAAATCTTCTTTTGTTCGGCTCTCGAGCTATATCAATCGAAAAAATTGATTTATGCGGAGAATTGTTATTTATAATAACTTATTCTAGTTTGGTTGAATGAAACCTAAGAGGGAGCAAGACAAAATGTAAGTAAGTATTCTGTCTCTATCCGCGTATCGCAAAAACAAAAACAAGTTTATCTAGATACAGGAAATCTATTTAAAAGTTTATCTACCTACATCTAGACTACAGAAATCGTTTTGTCCCTGAGTCAAGAGAAACCTACCATCCCTTTCAACAAATTACTTATAAAATAGGTCTCAGGAGTCTAACCTTAAGAGGACAGTCTACCTACTCTTTTCTCCATACAAACTTTACAAACGTAGTCGACTGTTTCCTCCCTGGATAAAGTTAAAAAAAATTGTTTATGCTATAAGTCCTATATTAGCCATGACCATGCCCTTAAGAGGACAGTCTACCTACTCTTTTTCCTTAAAAACGTAGTCGACTGTTTCCTCCCTGGATAAAGATATTAGAGGAAATATGTTTATGGCATAAAATCTATATCTACCATGGCCATGCCCCTACGTTTTTTTTTTTTTTTATTCATTTTGTAATTAGAATAAAAATAGCCCTACGAGTAGGTAACCTGTCCTCTTAACTATACGCTGTGATCCAGTCTCGGTGAAGGTCAAACAAAGGCTTTTTATCATAAATCAAGAGAAAAAATATTTAAAATTTTTCGTACAAAGCTTCCTTGGGTAGGTATCAATCAACGAAACCCTATTTGGTATTCGTTTGGTTAAATTAAAAGTTCTGTCTGTGCGATTAACTTTTTGGTATGTTGGTTCAACAATACTCTGTGGGTTTTGTGTGACTAATCTACATATTTGTCATTCAATTACTTTTTAAAATGATGGATTTCAGTTTATTAACTCTCTAACTGCTTTTGGTGGTCATAAATGTTCTCAAGCAATGCCGACGAATGGGTTGGTTTTGTATCCTAGACATTGAATAGGCTCACCACATCTCCTCCAGTGGTGTCGTAGAAGACAAATAGGAGATCTGGAGGGAGACTAACAAAAACCTTGAATTCTCCCTGCACGGTGCATAAACTGTTTGGTCATAGGTTTGCCAATATCTTTAAGGCGGCCGGCCTTAAAGATATTGGCAAACCTATGATGATTTACCTACTGCACCGACCCCAAATGAAAGAAAAGGCTTAGTGGGCCCGGGGCTCCCAAAAGGGATGCAACCGGGAACATCGCTAGGATGAGAAGAAGGTACTGTCAAACGGCTTTTGGTACTCAAAATTGTTTCTAAGCAATGCTAACGTTGAATATCTCACTAAAGCTAGTGCTTCTCGGTGGTTCAAGAAAACACTACCTTTTACCGAAGTATATACGTAGTACCCTAGTATTATTTATTCTGTGCTTTTTACCTTCTGGTAAAAGGTAAAAGGAATTTTTAGGGTTTCGAATTTACCTAGAAACACTTATAGTTTCGTCATGTCCGTCTGTCCACGGCTTACCTCAGAAAAGCTAACAAGAAGCTCTTACATTAAATAAGTAGATATATTGATTAGGTACCTACAAAGAAAAATAATTATGAATTTTATGTACTTTAATGATCATGTTTTTTTGACGGGAAACTATCTCTATGCAAATTTTCATCCAAATCGGTCAAACTGTTTGACATTATGAAAGAGTACAAATAAACAAATCTAATTTTGTTTTGGCCCGATCGGAACTCAATGTATGGAAGCAAAACAGTGAAACAATTGAAGGAGTGACCCGATTGGGAATAAGCCAAACAAAATAAATATACAAACAGACTTTCGGATTAATAATATTAAGTTTTTAATAAAGTTGAAATGAAATGAAATATTTTATTTGCATAAACTGTAGGCACAATAGAAGTAGGTAGTGTGAACTACTGAGTAGGCTGTGCCATTGTTGTGGACAGCTGAAAAAAGAAAATCAGCTTACATAACAGATAAGCCAGTGGCACTGTAGGTTAAGTAATTTTACCCTTCTTGCAGTAACAGCTTTTTAATAAATTTTTAATCAAAAGTTCGGAACTTCCGCGCATGAAACCGCAGGTTGCAGCTAGTGGAGCCATTATTTATGACAAAGAAAACAATGTCCGTGGTAGGACGCGACTGTGAATAACTTAGACATAATAAAATATTGAGCGTCAGGAGTCCGGAGTGATAGGTTGTAAAAATAATACAGTTTGTTCAGTCGTGCGTTAAATTGTTTTTATTATTTTGAAATTGATACTGGCTTTATGACTTTTGTTCAATTAAAATGGGTTAGTTATGCGATTTGTTTTAGTAACAACTAAGCTCATCATCATCATCCGAGCGATGTTTTCGGTTGCATCCTTCTAAGGGAGCCGGGGGTCCGCTTTCCTACTTTTACGTCTTCACTTCGCACTATCTTCGGCATCCCGTAGTAGTGAGAATAGTAGTGAGGACATTTGCACGCATATCAGTCCTTAGGCCGTATTCAGAAAGAAAGCTGGAAACTTATAAGCGCTTACCAGCGCTTGACAGCGCAGGAAAATGTATGAACCCGCGCCGATAAGCACTGATCGGTGCCGACAAGTTCCGACAAGCTTCAACACGCGCTGGTCAGCGCTGGGCTGCTGACGTCAAATCATCGTCCGATTAGTCCGACATTTTGCTTGGTCTCCCTCAACCTGCTTCCTTTGTGTAGAACGAACCAGCGCTGTCAAGCGCTGGTAAGCGCTTATAAGTTTCCAGCTTTCTTTCTGAATACGGCCTTACGATGTCAAGTTATCTGCCGCGCCCGGGTGGAGGCGCCATATTATGTCCTAAAGATAGCTACTGTACAAGTACTGTATTTAAGTTTCTTTCTTGTAAGTCCTACATTCGCATAGATAACTTTGAGAAGACTTATTAAGAAAACTAAGAAGCGCTGAGGCGCCAACTACTAGGTACATTCAAAATAAGTAAGCTATCGACTGCATCTGCCTATTAACTAAAGTATATAAATACCCGGTGTGTGCAACGAGTAAATAACTGTACTAGAAGCGAATTTCCTCCACGAGAAACAAATAAGGATAAAAAGAACTTTCCGTCTCGTGGCAAAATTGCCCTGCGAACCGAAAACGTGCACAAAACGGTTTCACGACAATGAGATTACGAAGTTCGACCTTAAACAGTTAGCTGCCAGCTACAAGTGCTAACAACTTTAGATACTTACCTGCAATTGGACCGTTAGGGCCGTTACAAACGAGCAGTTTTACCTTCAGTTCCGCCTGACCAGACATAAGATATACTGTTGAAATTAAACTCAGTGTTTCGGCACAGTGTTTCAGTTTCAACGCCCAACGCTTCAGAGCTTTCCAGACCTCTTGCTCACGGGTACGTATAACTTATGTTTACACAACGCTTAGCTTCTTTTCTTGTCCATTCAAAAGTTGTCTGGAACAGAATATTTTCAGCGATAAGGTCGCATTTTATACCACTTGAATTTAAGCATATATTTACTAGCAGTGTTTTTACTAGTGCATAAAACACTGCTAGTAAATCCCGCTGGAATATTGGTAGATAAGAAAAATAGCCTATGCGTTATTCCGGGTCCCCAGCTATCTACAGCTCACAGTTTTATTGTAATTGGTTCAGTGGTTTTTGCGTGAAGAACCAACAAACACACCCGCACAAACGCCTACTCACAAATTTTCACCTTTAAGTATAATATTACTAGCTGCGTTGCGCGGTGCTCGGCTTACTCGAGTAAGCCCGATCTCGCAGGACTATCCGGAAATTCGTACAATATCGGGCTACTTTTTAGGGTTCCGTAGCCAAATGGCAAAAAACGGAACCCTTATAGATTCGTCATGTCTGTCTGTCTGTCTGTCTGTCCGTCCGTCTGTCTGTCTGTCCGTATGTCACAGCCACATTTTTCCGAAATTATAAGAGCTATACTGTTGAAACTTAGCAAGTAGATGTATTCTGGGAACCGCATTAAGGGCGTTTATTCCATTCTCTTTCTCCATACAAACGTAGTTTACGTTTTCCTCCCTGGATAAAGACATTAGAGCAAATATGTTTATGCCATAAAACTTATATCTGGCATGACTATTCATCTTCCGAATTATTTTTTTCATTTTTTATTTTTTTTATTTTTTATTATTATTTTAATTAGAAAAAAAAAGGTTCGTACATTGACAAGACATGACAGATATAGGTTTTATGGCATACACATATTTGCTCTAATGTCTTTATCCAGGGAGGAAAACGTAAACTACGTTTGTATGGAGAAAGAGAATGGAATGAACCCTCTTAAGATTTTCACACAAAAATAGAAAAAAAACAAATAATTTATATGGTCCCCCATACATAATAACTGAAACAAAAAAAAACTTTTATCAAACCCTTACGTGTGGGGTATCTGTAGATAGGTCTTCAAAAATGATATTGAGGTTTCTTACATCATTATTTTCTAAACTGAATAGTTTGCCCGAGAGACACTTCCAAAGTGGTAAAATATGTGTCCCCCCCTGTAACTTCTAAAATAAGAGAATGATAAAACTAAAAAAAATATATGATGTACATTACCATGCAAACTCCCAACGAGAATTGGTTTGAACAAGATCTAGTCAGTTGTTTTTTTTTAATACGTCATAAACCGTAAACTGCAATTTACCTTTCATTCAATTCAAAAATGTATGGAACCCTTCGTGCGCGAGTCCCACTCGCACTTGGCCGGTTTTTATTAGCCTATTGGTGCAGAGCAAGTGTATAAAAGGTCACTGAGTTTGAAATACCTTACCGGGTGAACTTTTTAAATTCACACGATTTGTTAACATAGTTACAGTTTTCCGGGTCTTAATCGCGTTTTATTTTTAATTCTCTTACCTCGACGTTTCAAACATGTTACAATGGTCTTGGTCGCGAGGGGACAATACAAAATAATACGCGATTTTAAGACCTGGGAAAATGTAACTACCTTACCGGATGGACTGAATCAATATGGCTGTACAGTATACTGTACAGCCATATTGATGCAGTCCACATACGGTGGGGATATCCCCTTTTATTAAATTTCTTTTGATATAAATAATTAAAACTATTACCCGCGCAAATCTAGTTTCTGTGGATAAAAATGGAAACAAAGCGCATAAGTCTGCATCTGGCATTTCGACTAACGGGTAAAATGCAAAACCTTTATTTCTCTTGCAATGTTACTTGCCCGGTGCTAGAGTCTTAGAGATCTCATCTAAGATAAAAAACCGGCCAAGTGCGAGTAGGACTCGCACACGAAGGGTTCCGTTTCGTACCATACTATTGACTCTTTGACAAAGTTACGCAAAGTTTGCATTTATTTTAAAGATTGGCGCCATTAGATGGCGCCAGTGGTCAAAATACATCCCGGTATCATTGTGTTTAAAATTTAAAAGTCAGTTTTGGAGCCCAAATTGAATAGTATATTTGTTATAAATTTCTATTAATTTTTGTATGTAGCTCAAGGCTATTTTGTTTAGAAAATTTATTTTCAAGGAAAAATAGCATTCAAAAATGTTCACTTGCGGCGAGGCTTGAACTCAAAGACGCGAGTTCAAGCCTCGCCGCAAGTGAACATTTTTGAATGCTATTTTTCCTTGAAAATAAATTTTCTAAATAGTATATTTGTTGTTATAGCTGCTACAGAAATAGGTAGGTACCTACATCATCTGCAAAAAGTTCTACTGTCTAGCTATCACAGTTCATGGATACAGCCTGGTGACAGACGGACAGATAGACAGCGTAGTCTCAGTCCTCAGTACCTACCCTTTTTACCCTTTGGGTACCAACGGAACCCTGAAAATAAAGTCTGTCTGAAAGACCGCTGTTACCCGCTTGCGTCACCAAAGGTTGTGTGTTCGATTGCCGCCTCAAACAAATATTTATGTACTTACCTTTCCTTAATAAATGGTAAGTGAGTTAGTTTATATTTCTTAAAATATTATAACCCAGATCACGTAGCAGCTCAATATAAAAATGTTTTCTAATATCTCGAGGCACCAGGTGATCGTAGCGTTATTTATTCTAGATCTATTTACCTACCTAAATCAAGGAATACACTAGCTGTAACGCGCGGTTTCAAAGTCTTAAGTCAGAGTCAGAATAGGTTTCTTTAGAATAGAATGTCAGAATAGAATAGGTCTTCGGAACGCGACCTCCATACAAGAAGATACAATAAACTCGATCCCGTGTGAATATCGGGATCAAAAGTAGCCTATGCCTTTTCCAAGGTCACGTCTATCTCTTTACCAAATTTTATCAAAATTAGTTTAATGGTTTGCTTGTCGGTATCATAATAATAAAGAATACACTCTCCGAATCTCAGCTTTCTACTATCAGCGTTGATTCATCAGTCAGTCAGTCCAGGACAAAGATTTTCATATAGGTAGATGAACTAGCAGCGTTCCGCGGTTTCACCCGTGTAAGTCATGCATGATCCCATAGGAATTTTGAAAAATCTGTTCTTATCGAATGCCTACATAATATAAAGAACAGACTCTCCAAATTCCAGGTCTCTACTATCAGTGGTTTGCTTTGCTTTGATCAATCAGTCAGCTAGGAACACTGACCTCCATTATATGGACAGGAGGTCGCGCACTGAATTTTGTGCCTATTTGATCTGCGCCTGTTTGCTGCCTGTTGCGCTGTTTTCTATTGAAAGTGATGATGACCGTCCATGGAACTAATAGTTCCGTGCGCGACAACAGCGCAACATGGCGCAGATCAAATCGGCAAAAAGTCAAAATGTCATTTTGTATGGTATAGCAGTTCCAGCGTACTTGTTTATATAGAGTTCAGTTAGGAAGGACAAAGCATTTTATAGATAGATACCTATGAATAGATGTATACCTACTCGTATTGCCTATGTTTGAAGGTGCAAGGAACGTGTGTTTACGTAAATCTAGGCTATAATTTTCTCACGGCAATTTATTGGTTTGTTTTATCAGGTCGTGTTTATTTAGGTATGGTTTTGGTATCCACTTTTTTCCTTTGAATTATGGCCTCGTGTGACTTGTGCGTTTGTCTTCGTTTGTGCTGTTACCTTATTTTTTGTAAAAATGGCATTATCTACATCATCATCAAATAGTTGTATGGGGCCGGGAGGGCCACATTAATGTTAATTTTATTTTGTTTTAAGTATTTGTTGTTATCGAGGCAACAGATTTTTGTTGCTACACAACTAGATACATATAATGTATTTACATGATCTGTGAAAATTTCAGCGGACCAGCTTTCGCGGTTCATGAGATACAGCCTGGTGACAGACAGACAAAACTTTATGTACCGTTTGTCTTTTACTGTGTCATGAAGTTTCAAAGTTAACAGACAGAGACAAACGTTACATAAACATAGTCATCGTTTATTAGTAAGGGGGTTAGTAACTAACTCTGACAAAATGTTAATTGACTCGAACTTTTAATTTGTATGGTCTGATGGAGGTGTGATTGATTCTGACAAATATGTTGTCTATTCAGTCCATTGGTATATTGACCGTGACAATGAATAATAGGTACAACGTCCGTGAATCATCGGACAACAAAACGTCGACACCTGGGAAATTACTCGTTAAATATTTATATTTTATATATCTTTTGTTAGAAGAAATATTACGATAATGGTGTCAAAAAATAAAAGACAATATTTATCGTCAAAAAACTTTTAAAGAACTCTTTCTTTACCACTGTATTTTGTAAATATGTATCATTGAGTATGAATCTGTGGTGGTTTCGTACAAACTATGTTTACACGTGTTGGTCATTTAGTTATCTATCTATACATACATATAATAAAATCGTCTGTTCGTATATATATTCGGATCTGTCGGGACATACAGAAGTTTTTATTATGACTGTGTTATATTTTCGACAAAGGCTACTTCTTATTAAGAGATGGAGATACATATATAAATAAAGAGCTTGCAACACGTTTCCCTCCGCTGTGCAAAATCCACATTTAAACAGACTCTGCCATGAATATGTTCTGTTCAGCATCAGTATTTACCATGTAAGTATAGATTTTTGCACAGCGATTGGTAGCTGTGTTCGAAAAATGAAGTCGCGGGCACAGCTACATAATAGGTTAGTACGTACACTTAGACCATTTTATTTATTAAATATTTTCAGATAGCGATGGCGCAGGTTGACTTCGGACCTACGAATTTCTCTATAAGTATCAATATTTAGTACCGATGTTGACCGCTTGAACAGACGTACCACTTAATAATTTACTATAATGTGTACAGTACCTTGACACTTGACCCTGGCAATGTTAAGAATGGACAGAAAAAAACGTTTTAAGATCATTTAATAACAAGGAAATGGTTAAGGAAAAGTTAGAATAAAAACCTTCAAACCAGGTTTTACTTTTTGTTTATTAACAACGCTTCTAAACATCTACGCAAAAAGGTAGGTACAATTTAAGGGGAAAGGACACCTACTCTTTTTTCCATACAAACTTTACAAACGTAGTCAACTGTTTCCTCCCTGGATAAAGATTAAAAATATGTTTAGTTTAGGTAGTATGCCATAAAACCTATATCGGCCATGACAAACCTAGAGGCATGGGGCCTATATTGTATAAACCCATGTTTGCGAAATAAATGATATGATTATGAAACGATTAGTTAAGCCGCAGCGTTGTAGTGGCCTGTCGCTATATCTGATGGGTAATAAAATAGGTACACCTACATTATACCTTACGTAGATAGGTATCTACTACCTTATTTAAAGAAAATGCTGACGAAAGATGATTTATGTAAAAAAAATTGCCCCGAGAAGAAAAACTACCCCTAAACTTTTAACCCTTCGAAAAACTAGAAACCGTGCAAGTACCGCGTCACACGCGTAACAATCGGGGTAAACCGTTTATTTCCCGAATTGAGCTAAAACCACATCTGACGTATCAGGCATGTTCCCAATACGGCGGTAAGTATACCTACCTAATTCCCTGGACGAACGTTTGGTAATGTAGACGTTTCGATAGCGGTACTTCATTCATTATCGAGAACGAGACCACTCCTACATCTGCAGCTTTTTTATTTATCAGAGTTAGCCTGCGTTCTCGAAGGCAGCGGGCAGCGGGTTGACAGCGTGAAAGTAAACGTAAGCAAGCTGATCACCGAAGGTACGTTCCACCAAACTTGGGTTTACTATAGAGTTACTATACGACGATCTACATGTTTTACCCATTTTACTCAAATTAATTAACGATTTTTTTCATGTAATTTGAGGCATTTGAGGCTATTCTTTGTTTAGCAATGAACTGTTAATAAACGACAAAAGTATAATGACGTGTAATAATGTTAAAAGCGGAACTAATTCTATATCTTACCAACTTTTTAGGATAATATTGTGGCAGTCACTATCACTTTATCATTGTCATCGCTTATTATAGTGCGTTTCATCTTTAATTACCTATGCCGTCATGTTGGTAGCAAAACAAAAAAGTCTTGCCTTAATATCATGAATGTGCTATACCCTAAACCTTGAATACAGGAAGATTCGTTCATTCATTATTTATATACAAATCCCCCTAAATTCAAGGTAGCACATTTTTTTTTTTTGTATTTTGCACTTTTTTGTTTTGCTACCAACATGACGGCATAGGAATTTAAATTTACTCTATCAACGCTTGACACTCGACCGCCATTAAAATATCTGTAGAATTGTCTTTAATCCACAATCATAGTTGGTATATAGGTTATTCTCCGTACCTATAGGGTCGCAAATCTTTGGAAATTGCTGCGCAGACGCACCTAAGAACGAGCGATCGGATGAACGGATCGGACATAATATAAATGGGTACTTGGCACGATAAAATATAAACATACATATGACCATAGTAAGGGTACCCAAGGGTACAGGGAAACCTGGATGGCTTGACCCTTTAGACTTTAGGTAAATGGTAATCCCGCCCGGTCCGATACTGCCAAGATCAGTCCTTTGGGTCACCAGATTAATTAATCCCTGGATTAAATTGTAGGTACCTAGTACCTACATAACCTATACAGAAATAAAAGGACACCGAGCTTATCATTACTTACGTATAGACACGACAAGGTGAATATTAACTATTAAGTTTGCGGCAAACTTGGTCGATGGTCATTCTAATTAGTTCTTGCTTAGTTGTAATATAGCATGTGTGACATAGCCTTCAGGTCAAACGTCCACCGCCAACGAAACTAAGTTAGTTTAGCTTAGCTTAGTTATTCAAGCAAGTGAGCATAGCTGGCATAGTTCGCAGTGGACGCCCATGTCTGAAAAACTAACTCGACCTCAGTTCTTACTTATAGCCGTATTCACAAACGACACAAATCCACGGATAGGGATTCATATTTTGTCACATTTTCGCTAACGTTAATTACCTACCAATATATTACACACGAGCAAGACAAAGCATTAAGTCATTTGTGAATTGAATACCATAAGAACCGCATGGTCGAGTTACTTTTTCATACATGTGCGTCCACTTCAAACTATGCCAGCTATGTTCACTTGTTTGAAACACTGGCAAGCTAAGCTAAACTAACTTAGCTTCGTTGGCAGTGGGTGTTAGACTTGAAGGCTGATGCCACTAATATGGCAATGTCAGTTTACTAGGCGGTTGACGTTTGGCTTTAGACTACCACCGTTCGCACAATGTCTGTTCCATAGTATTTTACCTCTATACCCAATATAAGATGACAATAATACGACGTATCCGATTAGATATTATTACATATACGCTCTATTCTCCATTTTCTCGGAAAAGTTTATTCCGTAGCAGAGATAAATGCAACTACCCACAATAAGTATTGAATATACCTACACAACATCCTAGTCGATCTTGACGTAGGCGTGAATGTCATGAACCCACGGAGTTTTCCCCAGTTCACAAACTTTTCATCAGCCGATCAGTTTGATGTCGGTATGAGATAGCGTTATTATATCTGTCAGAAATATTATATATTTTTCAGAGAAATTCAATTTTTTTTCCACAAGAATTACCTACTTAAGGGAATTTAATTTTGGGTTATAAATAATTCGTAATTTAATAAGAAAAGTAAGGCTGTATCATCCATTAGCCCAGCTTTTAAGAACATTAGGCTTTAATTTAGGTGGCGAAGGAAAACCCACAATATATTTTGACGCAGACGAAAAACCTTTTTGACAAGTATAGTTCAAATAATTATACCCACTGCAAATAAAAAAATAATTAAGTATGGAGATAATCGCTATAAGTACTCTATTTCAGAATCTTAAATCAATTAAAAAAATGTAAACAAAGAACTGTAAATTTTAAATGAAAAAGTAAATAAAGACATGTCTCTTTCAAATAAATGTACGAGTTTTTTCTTTACATTTTTGAACTAAAATTCTGAAATAGAATAGGTAGGTATACCTAGTTCTCATAGACCGTAGCTTACGAACGGATGAAGCGATATTAATAAAGGTTTTTTCTTTGTTATTTCAATATTTCAGAAACTTACCTACGTACCCAAGTGAAACCGACTATCTCTCATTAATTCTGCGATGCTCAAAGCGCTCTCAAGCGGTTAATTTAATCTATTAAAATTAATCGCTCGTCAGCAATGACCCTCTTAAAAAAAGAATAAAAATAATCATAAAAAATCATCAAAATTTATTACTTAAAATATCTGTATTGACATATTATGAGCACGTAACAGCTATATTATGCTATATTATTCATTGATCGAGTTTGAATTACGAAAATCCATAGATCTGCATAGAAAATCGTTATAATTAAACCGAATTAAAATAAAATATAGTTATTTATCTCTAACTCTTTGATCAATTAGAAGTTATTTATCTATCGAATAGGTATTGCTGTTCAAAGAGGCAATGCAGCCAGCCTTTTGGGTATTTTTAACCGACTTCAAAAAAGGAGGAGGCATTTTTTGAAAAAACATCATTTTTTGTTTTTTTTGAGGTGAAAGAGTAATTTCTCTTTGGCGGTTGGAACGCGACTTTACTCCTTAGTGTAAAAAGCTTTAAATCTTTTTAAACCGTATTAATAAACGTGGAATAAGGTCGGAGTAGTGAGAGCATGCTTTGTCCTTTTCATTGACAAGAACTTTCAAATTTGACAGACAGAAAGAAAAGGTGGTAAAATTCCACCCAGCTTTAGGTACTCCACGTTTATTAATATCGGAGTAGTGGTGATAGGCCGTTGGAAACAGAATAAAAAAATACCTACAGAACTCGCTAAGACCCGGTGAGATATATTTATAAATTCAGGGTCAACAACATCAATCAAAATATCGCTATACGACGTCCTAACCAAACCACTTTGTATCTAAATTAGCATGATGGAATTAAACAATAAAGTTTTATTACCTGGTCCTTGCTAATCCTTTAGCAAATTGTTGAACAAAATGTTGTCTGTGTCTGTGATGTGGGTGTGTGAAGTGTGTGTGTTCGAGCTTTTAAAAACTTCAAGTCGTGAATTCATGT
Source organism: Idaea biselata (assembly GCA_958496205.1). Classification (NCBI taxonomy): domain Eukaryota; kingdom Metazoa; phylum Arthropoda; class Insecta; order Lepidoptera; family Geometridae; genus Idaea; species Idaea biselata. The sequence continues at coordinate 5,028,167 of OY292402.1, forward strand.
GTCAACTGCGTATCTTCTAGTGTTTTCTTCACTTAGTTATAGCTAGCTGATTCCCGATCCCGTGGGAATTTCATTACAAACATACATACACACATAAAATCAAATCTTTCCTCTTTATAATACTAGTGTAGATGATATATACTACATATATAATACATACTAGGCATTAGAGTTTATTTCATACTTAATAAATTGTCAATTATAGGTTTAGCTTCAAGTCCATTTTGGTAATTGAAAATTGAATTAAGTAATTGAGTTCGTGTCCTTATTTTCATCGCATCGAGACACTATGTAGACTTCATAAATCATTTATTTCTATATAGTTTTTATGTTCAATCAAAGAAAATAATTTACTTAGTTAGATACCTATCAATTACATAATTAATTTTCGAAAGCACTTTTGAATTTCTCAATTTCCCTAAGTATCTCTTTGAAACTCCCATCCTACCATGTCTAAGAGACTACGCTTTACAAACTTGAGACGTTTAAGTAACTTAAAAGTAAGTAAGTACTTAGCTAAGTTAAAATCTAGAAGCAATCCAGTCGCAACTTAAGAAGGTGGGTACTGTTACCATTTCCATACAAACATAATTCCATTTTCCACCCTAATATCGGTATTATTCAGATTAAGATTTTATTTTTACAGGGCCCCCACCACAAGGTTTTCTAAAATATTCATTCGAAATTAAATAAAACGGTGATATATTTCGTTCATTTTTACAGCGTAAATTACTTTTTATTGGGAATAATAAATGAGATGACTAGTAAATTACGCTGGAAAAATGAACGATATATATCACCGTTTTATTTCATTTCGAATGAATATTTTAGAAAGCCTTGTGGTGGGGGCCCTGTAAAAATAAAATCTTAATCCGAATAATACCGATATTAAGGTAGAAAACAAAATTTTTCATAATTCTATTTTGGTATTATGTTTGTATGGATATGGTAACAGTACCCACCTTCTTAATTTACAAAGACCGTATTGCACGTGTCTCGTACAATTCGATTCAAATCAAGTGAAACTAGGGTGACAATGACATACTGCCGTCTGAGGACTAATCCATACTAGTCCGGACGAATCGGTCTCTAATCCCTCTATCCGACGGCCGGTAATGGCCACACTAATGAGACACACCCCGGTTCATCTATTTTATCGGACACAGCAGGATCTTTCGGTTATATTCGGGGTACCTACTCTTGGTAATTTTACCAATTGTACCGTTACGAATAACAGCTGTAGTAAACCGTAAGATCGTGATAGTCAGCCCTACTTTAAAGATTTAAGCTAGGATTTCTGTCCATCATTAATTTATTATTAGAAACACGGGTCTAGATCGCGTTTTAGATAATTACAGGCAAACGGGTCACACCGGCCGTGCTAGCGAGAAGACTCAACTTCTCTTATCGCGACCACGGCCTCTGTGACGCGTTTGCCGAAACGTCGAGATAATTAATAACAATGATTAGGTATCTACAACACGATCTAAACCCGTGTGTCTAATAATAATGGTAAGGCTAGGATTTTATTGGACGGCTGTAATACGACTCACACAGGTTCGTGTATTTTGCAGAACGAAGCAGGATCCTTCTAATATTAGGATGTATTCGGCAATTATAACATTTGTACCTTCTGCTCCACGAGCAACATCTGTGGTTTGTCGTGAGCACGTAATAACCAGATTTACGTTAAAGATTAATGATATGTTTTTATCGGACGGCTCGGTAATGGTTGAAATGATGACTAACACTCTGGTCCATTAATTTTATCGGACGCTGCAGGATCCTTATTATAATCGGGTATGTTCGGTAATTTTACCAAATTATAATTTACCGTTACGAGTAATAACTGCGATAAGCTGCAGTTCGTGAGAGCCTGACATACGTTGGAATTATGGTAGGTACTATATTACAAAGGTAACCATGTCTTGGAAGCAAAACATTATAATTCAATTATATCCAGATAGATTTTACTCAGACTTTTATCCTGATATTGCTACGGAATAGGGCTCGCTGGTGAAACCGCGGGGTGCAGTAGGAATAACTCAATTTAGTTTTATATCTAATAGCATCCATCTACTATAATTACCTATTAATAACTACTACACTTCACTTTTTAAACTTACACGATTTCCGTCCATCATCTCCTCGGGACCACGGCCGGTATAACCCGTTTGCCGAAACGTCGAGGTAATTAAAAACAATGATTATCTTTAATGCGATCTAGACCCGTGTCTAATTAAATGAATTATTTAATATTTTTTTTGGTAAAATAATTAATTATTTATGTCAACAGAAGTGTAACAAATAATCCTTGCTAAAGTGTAATAGAAGCAGAAGTGTAATTATCATTCCCATAAACGTAGCGTAGGTATCCTTGTCGTATGCTCGCGGTCTATTGGTATTAGATTAACGAGAATCGCTCTCCAATATCGGATAAATTACATTTGTGGCTAAATTATTGGTAGAACTAAACGTATTCTGAACGCGACCGAACTCGATTGGCCAATTATGTACGTAGATGATAATGTTTAGCACTTACTGTAGCTATCTAATTTATGGTACAAATACATATTTTGACTATTTCGGTGAATTGACTTGTTATTATGTGACTTGTTTCTATTGGCAGATAGCTAACGTCGACTCTATACAAACGTAGTCGACTGTTTCCTCCCTAGATAAATAAAAGACATTAGAGCAAATATGTTTATGCTATAAAACCTATATCTGCCATGACTAAACCCTTTCGTTTTTTTTTTTATTTTGTAACTAGATTAGAAATAAAATTAAGAAAAAATAGAAAATGAAACGTAAGGGCATGGTCATGGCTGCTATAGGACTTATGGCACAAACGTATTTTTTCTAATGTAGGTATTTATCCAGGGAGGAAACAGTCGACTACGTTTGTAAAGTTTGTATGGAGAAAAGAGTATATAGACTGTCCTCTTAATACTTATTTACCTTCAATAAAAGCTGTATTTTGGATGCATTTTGGGAAAAATTTTGGCTCTTAATGCCTCGACTCAATTCGTACAATGGCATAATAAAAACAGATTTTAGAGTTTCTTATTCTCGTAAGTATACCTAATTTTTTGTTTTTTTTAGAGTTTCGCATATTAAGAGGAAGGAACGTAGGTACCTTCCGTTCGTTATGGTTACGATTATCTCAGTCTCACTTATAAAAATCTCGTTATGTAATATATACCCGCTTGTTAGCTATGTCGCTATAACCATAACTCTTTCACTGCATAAAAAACTTTACTAATAAACGCTATAATGTCTTTCTGTTTGCGTTTTGGTGAAAAGTACGGCCAAAAAAACTGTTGCTAATTGCCGTGCTAATGCGATGGTGCCGCATAAACACATTGTAAATGACAATAAAATTAAACTAAACAGTATGTATGCATTTAGGTAAGTACAGCTTAATTGTCAAGTTTTCTTACAGTTTTTCAGTTTTCTTAGTTTCTTTTAAAGTTAGTTTTTAGGGTTCCGTACTTCAAAAGATAAAATCTCATATAGAATCACTTTGTTTTCCGCCCGTCTGTCAAGACCCTTTTTTTAGAAAGGTGTACTTATTAATAATTGTTCCTATAGCGATTTACCTACGTAAAAAACCCAAAGAAGAAGAGACTCATTCGCACTTGACTGTTGTGTTTTTTTTTCTAAACATCTGTTGGAAATTGGTTTGAAAACACATTTTCTATTCCAATCCACGCCTGCCACCATCATTGTTAGGTAAAATCTATTCACAAAATGAAAAAGGTTACCTCCAAAATAAGTTGGCAAGTATTGTATGTGTCAAATCAATCATACTTTCGCGACCTAAGAATATCTGATAGGTATATGGATTTTATTATTCAATACACATTTTTTCTTGTATAGATTTTTATTCAAAACACGATTTTTTCTACATGGAATGAAGGTAGCTACAACAGCTGTTAGGTCTCAGGACTCCGTCAGCCAATTCTGGGTAGGTACAATTACGTAATTTTGTAAATTATAGGATTGGTGACAGGTTTTTGTAAGGCTGTGTTCTTTATTTCCGCTGGCAGCGAAGCGGAGGCGGGCGCGGCGCGGGCGTAGCGCCAGCGCGAGCGTTGCGCCGGCGGAAACTCGCGCATAGGATTGTGAGTGCGCCGTGCATCGCCAATCTCAACGCCATTGAACTGGACTGGTCTCTATTAGAGACTGGAAGATGAACAGTCGCCTGATAGTGATCCATTTCAAACTTGTCTCTGACGGACGAGCTTTACCAGTTCCAAAGTCAAACTGTTCGGGAAATTACTCACACACCTCTAAAAAAGATGGGTCAAAATTTTAACGTTGCGTCGTTAATAGAATACCCACCATCTAGGTAATCTAAGCTTCACGCGTTTTAGAGCGCTGCGCTAGCATTCCGCCAGCTTTTCTTTTCATACCGCGTCCGCCTTCGCTCCGCTGTCCGCCGGAATAGTGAATGCAGCCTTAACATTTAAATTGAACAATCTGTAAAAGTTTATTTCATTGTCACCACAGTTTGCACCACAGTCACCACAGACACGAGTCTCAAGAATGCTTCGGTTTAATGCCAGCTTAGCAGGGTTACTGCAAGCTTTAACAGCTGTTCTAAATGCAGGGCAGTTCTTAAACAGCATAGGGCATTCTTATTTGAATTGTTTCGATTTACAGAATTTTACTGTGCCTAACTGCCTATTGTAGGTATCTATATAGAATTAGAAAGTAGGTTCCTACTGAAACTATTTTATTAGAAAGGTAAATTTTCCCAGTGGTTTAAAGTTTAATCACCGTAAAAACCTCGAGAAACCTAACCTACTATCAGAGTTAATAGTATGGTAACAGGTTTTTCTATCGTCAGGTCAATTAGGGCCAAACTACGGGACACACAGCTCCTTATTTTTGTTTATAATTTACGTTTCCTAAAATATACCTTTTGAGTTATTTGTTTTTTCTGTATGTATGGAGTAATATTATTTATTCCCCCGTATCTTGCAAACCACTCAATGGATTTATTTAATTATGGTATCGTTAGATTCGTCTCATTATTTTTGTTGTTTTTTATACTGGATGTCCCAGGTAGTGTCAAGCGAAAGTCCAGAGCTACTTAAGCCCGACCTACCTACCTTAACAGTCACCCGAATCACTCAATGTATGTTAAATTTATTGTAGTTTAGGAGTTAAGAACGTGGCGACTGTTACCATTTCCATACAAACTTAATACCAAAATAAATTATGAAAAATTTAGTTTTCTACCTTAATATCGATATTATTCGGATTAAGATTTTACTTTTAAAGGGTCCCCATCACAAGGTTTTCTAAAATATTCATTCGAAATGAAATAAAACGGAGAAACATTTTTTTTTTCATTTTCACTAGTTTACATCTCATTTACATCTCATTTGTTTTATATTATTCCCAATAAAAAGTAATTTACACTGTAAAAATGAAAAAAAAAAAGTTTCTCGGTTTTATTTCATTTCGAATGAATATTTTAGAAAACCTTGTGGTAGGGACCCTTTAAAAGTAAAATCTTAATCCGAATAATATCGATATTAAGGTAGAAAACTAAATTTTTCATAATTTATTTTGGTATTAAGTTTGTATGGAAATGGTAACAGTCGCCGCGTTCTTAAAACAACATGTTATCCTATTCTTAAAACTGGCAGCACTTCTATGTCATAGTTACGTTTACAAAAATAAATTGAGTTTAAAAGCTTTATATTGCAACCGTGAACTTTTTGTTTGGAAATAGTTGGTTCAAATTCGACAACGAGCTGTATGAATGGATGAACTTTCCATGTTACCTATGAGGACATTTTATTTCCAAAGTTGTACGGTATAGTTTGCAAATTTCGGGTTTGCGAATTTGCGTTGACATAAATACCTTTCCGGATTTTTTATTGCGCTTAAAAATCTATCTATATCTAATCTCAATATTTATAAAAGAAAGTCGTGTTAGATATACTATTTAAAACTCAAGAATGGCTTAACCGATTTAGTTGATAATTGGTGGGGAGGTATAGCTTAGTACCAGGAGGCGGACCGGACATAAGATACTTTTTTTTGCGACTCAGACGGAATGAAGTTCGCCAGGTCAGCTAGTATATCTATAGGTATAAAAGATAGTCGTGTTAGTTACACTATTTATAACTCAAAAACGGCTGAACCGATCTGGCTGAATATTGGTAGGGAGTCTAGGGAGGTAGCTTAGAACTAGGGGAGACGGACATGAGATACTTTTTTACCTTAAGGGCCCTATTCTGAAAAACTGAAAATCCATGTCGGGCGCATCGAAAATTGTTGATTATTTCATGACGGAATGTCGTAGAACTTTTTTTTGTGTACAGATCGTAGGCGACATTGTTTCCGATATTTTAGTGCAGTTTCCATACAAATATGTCTAAACGTATTGAAGCCTATCGACATTTTAGCCAAATCAGACATTTTTTGTCTAAAATTTGGATAGGCTTTGCACCAATAGGAGGTTCTTGTCTTAAAACTGCACCAAAATGTAGGAAACAATGTCACCTACAATCTGTGCACAAAAAAAAGTTCTACGACATTCCGTCATGAAATAATCAACAATTTTCGATGAGCCCGACAGGGATTTTCAGTTTCAAGGTCGTTGGCGTATATACTCCTCTTAAGGGCAAAAAAAGTTCGTCGGATCTAATAAAAAAAAAGGTACTAACCCACTAATTTTGTTCGAACCAATCGGTTTTTTGCAATACTGAAATGACACCGGTGTATATTCGTGAGCAAGTCATCCTTTGTAAAATGATTTAGGTATAGTATGTAATTAAAAGCTACGCGATTTAAACCGAAGTTGCGAATTCTTGTGGTATACCACAGAATAAGCGATAGTCGCTTATTCTTATTCGATAGTTTTAGCATAACAAATCTAAATTTGCTTACAAATTCTATACAGATGTTGATTCTATATAGGTAGATGTGCTGACCGAAAATCTTTAAAGTTCAAATACCTACACTGAAAACCCGCTCCAATCCAAAATACAGTGAAAATCGTCCACAATTGCACCATTTTTATATTTGTACAATTCGATTTCAGCGGACATGATGGCGATAAAATACCTATTCTTTTATATTATAAACTAGCTGCGTCCCGCGGTTTCTCGGGATCAAAAGTCTATGTTACTTCTCGATAATGTAGCTTTCTTTTGGTGAAAGAATTTTTGAATTCGGTTCTGTAGTTTTTGAGTTTATTTATTACAAACATACACATACACAAAGTACAAATATTTCCTCTTTATAATATTATAGCTGCGTTCCGCGGTTTCACCCGCATAACTTCCGATCCCGTCGGAATGTCGGGATCAAAAGTCTATATTACTCCTCGATAATGTAGCTTTCTATTGGTAAAATAATTTTTGAAATCGGTCCAGTAGTTTTGAGTTTATTCATTACAAACATACAAACACACATACACACAAATACAAATATTTCCTTCCTTCCTTTCCTTCCTTCCTATTAGTGTACCTAGATGTAGAAAGTGTAGATTATTGTAGATGAAAAGAAAATATAACAAAATTTCAAAAGATAAATACCTACGTACCTACCTAATAATTCCATTAACTCATATTGTTTTAGATTCCAGAATCAATACTTTGACCTCATTTCTGACTTTCCTATATTTATTTTGTTGAACTGCAAAAATTGTGCTTCTCTTTGAACAAATAGACGTTTTGAGCCAGCCTCAGATCTTCTGTTTTTGTAGATCATGGATTCTGTTTAAATAAATTCGTTGGGATTTACTCTGGGGTTCGTTTGTTATTTTTAAGCTTTGCACGAGTGCTGTGGTTTCTTTGTGATTTTATTTGTGGTCCAACCAACGTACATAAATGTAGGTTTGTTTGGGTCAGTTATGTAGATTCTGCTGTTCGTGGCGACGCACGTCGCGTCGTTGAGAAGAAAATTCTAGTAGTAGATAGGTAGGTAGGTACGCTATTCCGAAAAGCCGTTGTGTCGAAAACAGTAGTATCGAAATACTAAATTTCAAATCTATAGATTTTTCTTATGCTTTCGCGATATTGGATTGAAATTAAAGACATTTTTCGGTTTTAATCGCGTGTTGTTTATTACTTTTAGCATTGTTCCAACGCTCAACGTTTCGACACCTTTACAGGTTATTTTTAAGCTTTGCACGAGTGCTGTGGTTTCTTTGTGATTTTATTTGTGGTCCAACCAACGTACATAATGTAGGTTGGGGTCAGTTATGTAGATTCTGCTGTTTGTAGCGACGCACGTTGTTGACAAAAAAATTTAAGTACCTACATACTAGTAGATAGTACGAAATTCCGAACTCGTTGTGTCGAAAACCGTTATAGGTATCAAAAGATTCTATTTCAAATTATTCAAATTGATTTTTTTTTATTTATTTATTTTATTTTATTTTTATTTAACAGGAAAACAAACAGTTATACATCACAAATTAATAATATAAAAATACACCTACAAACCAATTAAATGTTTTCACATATAAGCGACTATAAAACTAGTCTTGAGTAAAAAAAGAAAAAAAGATGATATACCTACTTGTAAACATAATAAACAAAACATACTAAATGAAGGATAGAAAATGAAATTACAATAAATAAATAATATTGTTACAATAACAAATGTTCGTCGAACCAGTGTCGTGCCAAAATGTTTCTGATCGCAACCGGCTTTGTATCAAACAAATCTAATTGAGGGAAATCAGTCAATTTATTAATCGCATCCGCTACTCTGGGAAAGAAAGAATTATGCCTGTACGTAGTGTATGATCTAGTTGTGCCAAGATAATTAGGTTCTCTTAGTTGGATTCGAGAAGGAACTCGTAAATTTATCTTAGATAACAGTAGGGAAGAATCCACATCCATTTGTGCTATTTTACTGAGAAAAACTATATCCGCAATTCGACGCCTCTCCCTTAGAGGTAACATATGATACCTTAAACATCTATTCTCATAATTTACGTCCACTCGTCTGCACTTGAACTGTAGATATCTAAGAAATCGAGCTTGAATTGACTCCATCCTTTCAATATATACCGAATAACACGGATTCCAAATCTGAGAACAGTTGTCTAAGATGCTTCGCACAAAAGAACAGTAGAGAATTTTAATTAACTTAATGCTAGAAAATTGAGAACAAGTACGCATAACAAAGCCCATAGCCATATTGGCTCTTTTCACAATACTATCGATATGCCTATCATATAAAATTTTAGAATCCTGGATAACACCAAGGTCCCGAATCTCATTAACCGACTTAAGCAATGAGCCTTTAAGGACGTAATGAAACTTAACAGGTTTGGGTTTCCTAGTGAAAGTTATAGAAAAACATTTAGAGACATTAAGATCCAATTTGTTCTTAACACAATAGACCTCGAAGCGGCGTAAATCTTCTTGCAGAAGTTCACAATCAGAAAAGGTTTTAATGCATCGGTAAACCTTCATATCATCGGCATATAAAACAAATTCAGAGTTTGTGAAACAACTATTAATATCATTAATAAATAAGACAAAGAGGAGAGGACCTAGAAGGGATCCTTGTGGTACCCCTGAAGGGACAAGAGCCCAAGCAGACGCAAAACCATTCACCACCACAGCTTGACTTCGATTCGCTATATATGAAGAAAACCACCTAAAAAGATTTCCGTGGATTCCATCCAGCACTATACAGCTTACTCAAAAGCATCCGATGGTCAATGCGATCAAAAGCCTTACTGTAATCAGTAAATACTGCGTCCACCTGTACCCCCGAGTCCATATTACTAGTCACGTGATCGACAAAAGTGAGCAAGTTGGAAGTTTTAAATGCAATGCTCCCGATGGGGCTTGAATTCACGGACTGCCTAGCCTAAAGCCTAGCCTAAACTATTTTTAAAACTAAATTTTTCAAGTGTAAGAATAGGAAACACTTTAACATATAAATTTAGATTCTATTTTAAAATACTAAGTTCTAGACAAAATAATTGTAGGTAGGTAGGTACATAATAGCATCAAAGCGTAAGCTACCCGGTCCGCAGCAGTTTGAAATTAATACACTAAAGTTATCAAGCGTAGGTAAGTAAGTAAGTAAGTAGCTCGTACTTAAATGGGTGTTCAGGTATTGTTCCAAGTTGTTTACAATTTCATTGACAATATCTTAGAACTTATGTGGAACTCCGAACTTACCTACCTAATATTTAGTTATCTAATATTTAATATTTACTAATTTAATTAATTTTTAAATAAGATACATTTGTGAGGCAATTTAGTCGTAAGAAATAAAGAGACAAGGGGAAATTATAAAAGCTTAAATATTACCCTTAATAAGGAAAGTCTTTAGTACTTGAGGGGAACGTAATTATATCTCTTAAGATGGCACTCTCGTAAAGTAGCACTCTGGGACAGAATTTTGTGACACGTTTGATGTACCTACTTTCTAAATAATAAGTATTTTGACTCAAGACACAGAGACATCTACCACAAAACAGAGCAGTCAGTTAAGCCAGTTTATATTATGTATATGTCCAGTATCACGGGGCTATGAAGCCCCGGACTTTTGGAAGGCGTGCGTGGAGCCGAAGCCAACACGTAGAGGCCCTTTTCAATAATTATTTTACTCGCAAACAATGAAGTGGACACCAAGCCGGCGATTATCCCTGTCTGCACTATAAAATGCAGCAAAGGACAACCACCGGATCGGATAGAACTATTGAGAAATCTACGGATGAAAACAACATGGGCTATAGTGATGTGATGGTAGTGGATTAGCTACTGGGGGAACTATGGTGGCTATGGCGCCTGCCGTAACAATGTCCAATAAACACGTAAAAATGGCAGACGGAGACTCGCCAACTCACAAACTGGGCTCCCTAATCAGCTGAGCAAATTACAGCAAGGGAGCAACAGGGATGTGAGAGGCTGAAGGATGGAGATACCTCCCTGGATTTTAAGTCATCACTGGTATGCCAGAGAGCGGGCCAACTCATCACTGACGTGAGGTGTCCATCCTCCGAGCATTTCTGCTCTCGCGACTCCACTCTGACCAGCCGGTGAAGGCAAGCCAGAGTCGGGGGACCGCTTCCTCATCAATGTTCACTCCGACCAACCAACTAAGGCAAGCCGGAGGTGAGGAACGGTGATTTCCCCCTGGAGCACTCGGGAAGCCGCGGGGTCGCTACTCCCCGTCACCTCGCCTCAAGGTGCACTGCGGGCTTATGTATATTATTATTATTTTATTAGTTAATTCAGTTATTATGGTGTCCAGAATTGTCTGATAGGTACCATCTAAGCGCCTGGAGATGCGCGCGCGCATCTTGTCGCAATAATAAATTTTACGCGACAATGTAAATCACATGATTACTGCAAAAAAAAAAAACCCATAAGTTTCTTGTGTCTTCTTCTCATTGGAGGTCGCGTTCCGAAGACACAGTAGAGTACATTATAATAAAATAACTGACTATTCTATGAGATATCTTGCTAATATCCGAATGAATAAACGATTCGACAACTTTGATTTGTTTTTTTATTTGTAGCAATGCTCATTTCATTTTTACGGTATTGTTAGCGCTGCAGCGGCTTTTTATATTTTTTTCGCGAAAAAGTAAAATGGACTATGTTTGACACTTCACCTATTGTATTGGTAGGTACATATATTTCATACAGTATAAGGCAACCAAGATCAAACAAATTATGTACCTATTGTTTCACTGCAGGAATCGAACCCACAGACTTCTAAATCGCAGGCAAAGTGGCTGACTGAGTTGTTTAATACGTGATAGGAATAAAGGATAAAGTGATGTGTGAAAGAGAAAAAAAAGCTTTTATGCTAATTTTCTTTCGAGCACGTTAAGAGTCGCAAAGGGTGCTCTTAATAGGTTTGGTAGCTAATATTATACTGTGATTTAAGGAAAAACCCTGAAAAAGACTACCCTACTTGGGAGAGCTATATCATTTGACTGTTTCTTTAGTGCTTATGCGTCTTTAGGCTTACTTAAATCTAGATTTTCTTAAAACGAGTTTCAAGTCACCTCTCTGCACACAATCCTAGGACATTTAACTTATCAAAATATAAATCATAAACTGGACTGGTCTCTTTAGAGACGATCCATTTCAAACTCGTCTCTGACGGACGAGCTTCATCAGTTCCAAAGTCTAACTGTTCGGGAAATTACTCACACATCTTCAAAAAAGATGGATCGAAATTTGAACGTCCGTCGTTTCAATTGCTATTATTAAACTAGTACTAAGGTCGTACTATTAGCGCGAATCCGTCTTTCAACTTAGAAAGGCCTTGTTTAAGTAAATTAAATCCGGTTTTAGTAGAAATCCTTTACAATATTAAAAATATGAAAGTTTGTGGAAGTAAGTATATCTATGTTTATTACTTCTTTACGCAAAAACTACTGAACCGATTACGATGTGGTTGCTAGAGACCGGCTAGGCTAGCATAACAGCAGGAGAAACATTATGTTGAGTCGACACGGACGCCGACGTAACTCTTTCCCTCAAACGACGAGAAAAAGACAGGAATCCACAAAATGTATCTCGTGCTGTCAATGCTAGCCTAGCTGGAATCGGGAATTACGCGGGTGAAACCGCAGGGTGCTGGTAGTGCTATCGAAGAAAATACATAAAAAAATGTTCCGACGAATTGAGAACCTCCTCCTTTTTAAAAGCCAGTTAAAAAAACGTTTTCACATTTATTCAAAGAATGTCGAAAGCTCATTTTATTAAATGTAGTATGAGAATGAAATTTGAACAAGTTGAGCATCCCATCTGCCTTGAAACTGTAATATCTAATTATGCATTCCGATATTAAAATGTTGTTTGCTTCTCAAATCGATATCTGCGTATAAAATTAACATTTACCTACCTATACGAGGTACCTATGCAAATGGCTCGGGTGGTAAGTGATTTCGTTTAATTTTAAATTGGACCTAAGGTTGAGAAATACTTAGGTAATATAATCTATCACATACTACTAATATTATATACTAGCTGCGTCCCGCGGTTTCACCCGCGTAAGTCCCGATCCCGTGGAAATATGGGGATCAAAAGTAGCCTATGTTAATTAGGGTGAATGTAGCATTCTAATCGTGAAAGAATTTTTGAAATCGGTCCAGTAGTTTTTGAGTTTATTCATGACAAACATACACACACACACACACACACACAAATACAAATCTTTTCTCTTAATAATTTTACCTAGTATTATACTAGGTAATATTATTAAGATATTATCTATCTATATCTTTACCTCTATAATAGAGGTATTAGATAGATTAGTATAGATATCATTGTAAACAAAATTGCATTAGAACAAAACTAAGATAATTCACTAAAACTAATATATAAATGGGAAAGTTCAGAGGTTTGTGTTTAACTCACGCAAAAACTACTAAACTGATTGTGATAAAACTTGGTATGCAAATAGCTGGAGATCTGGATTAACACTTAGACTACGTCCTCTACAACCGCTCTTTTACTATCGGATGAAGAAAGTCGGCATTAGTACACATTTTTAGTTTGCTAAAACGCACCCTAGCCCTGCAGTAAAGGGTACCTAGAGTATGAACCTACTCTAGATTTATTCTTCTAGGCCTTAAACTAGCCTAAATTCTGCCTTCAATTGTGACTTATCTACGCGATGCAAATCACCATACCGCGACCGTTAGCCCATTTTGAGCTGACTTATTATAAAAACTGAATGACAACCGTAACTAAACCGAAATACGCAACGCATATAAAATTATACGGTAAGTACTGTCAACCGGTAAAGTCCTTCGATCCGGATAGCAGATGGACGCGGTCAGCGGATGTTCCAACTTCGAAGTTCGAATTTCGAATTCAGTACGGCCAGTTTGAATTTGTGTTCGGAGGGAGGCGCACGTTCAAATCGTTCAGTGAAGCTTATGAACGAAGTGTATTTCGGAATTCGAACACCGGGTTCTGTATTTGAAAAATTTAAACTGAAACATTTTTGTGGTTTAAACTCTTTGGATTGAATTATAGTGCTACAGTGATTTGTTTGGATGGTTTCTGAGTTTTTGTAAAGAAAATTGTTCTTTCGTCTCTACAAGGTAAGTTATTAGAAATTAATAACTCGCGCCTTAATTTTTTAGGTGTTTAATTGGTTGGTTTTCTAACATTACCAAAGTTAGTATTTAATCGACTTCAAAAATTGAGGTTTTTGTGTTCAAATAGGGAAGTTTTAAGGGTGTGTAGGTATAACTCACACATACCTACATGCCTACATAGTAAGTAACTTAGTAATATGAGGGTAGGTAGTCTAGGTAGGTATTTAGTTTGAAAATGTGTATGTATATTTAGGTAGAAATATAATATATTTGGTCGATTAATAATATTTATTAATTTTCGTTTTCAATACCTACTTTATTGATTGATTGAACTTTGTTTTTGTTAAAATGAAAAAAAAAAATTTAACAGGTTTTCAAATAATTTTTGGGTAACCTAATGAAATGAAATAAAGTATTTTTTATTATCATAAAATTGGTTTCTAATTTTCAATTCTCATATCTCAATATCATGTCATGTAAGTGACGATATGGTCTAAAATATCACACGTGCACCTCGAATAAATAAATAAATATAAATATTGCACGACGTTACACACAGCGCAATCTAGCCCCAAACTAAGCACTAGGCTTGTACTATGGGCACTGAACAACGGATTTACTACATTTTTTTTGTAATACATACACAAAATAAGAACTCTTCTAGTGTCTTCCTTTAAAAGGCTGTACCGGCCTTCCTATCGGGACATGGACAAGTGAGCCATAGTCAAAGCCTCCCCACCAAGGAGAGATCCACAGATTTCTTATTCATTTACCTAACAACATTTAAGCTTAGAAAAAGGTATGTAGGTAGGTTGTTCGATCTTTATTAAATTCTGTTATTATTAGTAAGAAAACATCTGAGATCCGGTTTTTTGCTACTTAATATATTCATTATTATACCCACTTATATCAATTCTAGGTAATCTACGGACCTTATACTCTGCCTAGAATAGAATGTAATTAAGTGGAAATATAAAAAACTATATAACTTTTTTAGGGTTTTTTAGCCAACAACAAACCCTAATAGTTTCGTCATGTCCATCTGTCTGTCGGCTTAGCTCAGAGACTCTTAGTACTAAGAAGCCTGTAACTTTAAATAAGTAGATACCCATACTATTGATCACGCCGAGAAAGTACAATAAAACAAAAAGATTTTTGGGGTAGGTACCTACCTACCTACCTCTCCCACATGTAAAATGAGGGATGAATATTTTTTCTGGTTTGCCCGTGTGGGGTATCGTTTGATAGCTCTTTTAAAACTATATGGATGTTGGAAACCAATTTTTCATTTTAGGTTTCTGTTTCCGAAATATTGAGCTTTTTTAGAGTTATATGTCTAACTGTCAAATAGCTGTACCTACTAGGATATGGCATATGTATTTACGATAATAAATAATAAATAAATAATAAATAAATAAATAAATTCTGTGAACAACACACAGCGCCATCTAGCCCCGTGGTAAGCGACTAAGCTTGTGTTACGGTGACTAGACAACGGATATAATACTTATATTTATTTTTCTTTTGTAAATACATACATATTATACATAGAAGGACACCCAGACCAGACACAAATATTTATTTTTAAGCATAAATACTTGCACCCGGCGGGAATCGAACCCGCAACCTCCTGCATTGCAGTCGCGCTCTCGCACGACGCGCCACAGAGGTCGTCAAAATAGTATATAATAGTACATAGTATAGTGAAGTTTAAAGGAATATTATAGGAATATTATCATCAGCTTTATACAGGTTTTTCAATAGTAAAATTTATTTCATACTACCTAGTTAGGGTGTTAGTTGTAACGAATTTTCCAAATTGCAATTTTTGCTATCTTATGGAAACTACGAAGTGACAAAGACTGCCCCACACTGCGCGTGGCCCGACAAGGCACACATTTTTCTAATATATTTTTTCTTACGGCGCGGCCATACTACGCTCACAGTATAAACATGTAAATAAGTACCACAAATATTATGAAGTTAGAGATAAAAGGGGAATTTTTAAAGGTACGGGTTAGGTTGTCTTTAACTCTGATTCCCGGCGGAGGATGTTCAAACAAAGGCTCGACCTTTGTTCCTATCGGGGCTTACTTAACCTTATCCGGGGAATAAATTATCCAAGTATATTACTAACTAAGTAATATTGTGAAGAGAAGTAAAGATCAGTTTTTGACTTCAGTTTACTTAATATTTTTAACAGGTAAAAAAAACGATTTTTTTAGCACTGAACAAATACTAAAAATAAATAATAAAATAAATATTTAAGGGTGGCTTCTATACACCAAACGTGATTTTTGCCATAAAAACGCAACGATGTCGCGATGTATTTTTACCACTGGCGCCATCTAGTAGGTAATGGAGTGACGGACTGGTGCTAGTGGTAAAATACATTTTAACGTTCGCGTTGTGTTCACGGATTATTTGGACCAGTGTTCATTTTAGGGTTCCGTACCCAACTGTGATAGTGGTATGGCGCCCTGCGTGCGAGAGCTTGCGTGGCCCGACAAGGCACGCACTTTCCTTTTTTTTAAATAACGAATGTTGAGGACGACGCGGCGATACTACGTTCGCAGGATAAACTTGTAAATAAGTACCGCAAATATTATGAAATAGAGATAAAAGAGGAATTTTAAAGCTACGGGTTAGGTTGTCTTTAACTCTGATTCCCGGCGGAGGATGTTCAAACAAAGGCCGACCTTTGTTCCTATCGGGGCTTACTTAACCTTATCCGGGGAATAAATTATCCAAGTATATTACTAACTAATATTGTAAAGAGAAGTAAAGATCAGTTTTTGACTTCAGTTTACCTAATATTTTTAACAGGTTTTTAAAAAAAGCATTATCTACAAATTTTTAGTACTAAACAGATAAGTACTAAAAGTTAAATACTAAACAGTAGTAAATAAAGTAATAGTAGTAATAAAATAGTACTAAACAGATACTAAAAATAAAATAAAACAAATATTTAAGGGTGGTTTCCATACAACAAACGTGATTTTTGCCATAAAACCCCACGATATCGCAATGTATTTTTACCACTAGCGCCATCTAGTGATGGTGTAATAGACTGCTGCTAGTGGCAAAATACATTTTAACGTTCGCGTTGTGTTCACGGATTGGTTGGTCCAGTGTTCATTTTAGGATTCTGAACCCAGTTGTGATAGACGTGGTACGGAACCCAGCGTGCGCGAGTTCGATTCGCACTTGGCCGGTTTTTGTAATTGTAATGGAGTCGGAAAGACTGACATCATGAACCTAAAATAGTAGGTAGTGTAGTCACCGAGTATTAATCCTACAGAGCAACAGCTTCATACAATCCCGCAGCGGCAGGTACTCCACTACGTGCATAACTTCCAGCCGCTTTCCGCTCGGGTTTGCCGAGGCCGCCCGAAGAGCCTACTCGGCTCTCGTACGTTAACCCGTCGGCACACTGTCAGTGCGAGAGGTCACGCTCACTTAGAGCTATGTGAGCGTGACCTTTCTCACCGACAGTAATAAACCCTTCACTACATACGCAGCTCTGCGTATGTAGTGAAGTAACTACGCCCGCGGGCTTGTACAAAGCTGTTTCTCTGCAGGATTAATACTCGGTGGTATAGTACAGCGGATTCAGTGTACTGATGCAAAGTAGAATAGAAACGTCAAAGGACGCAAATGGAGATTGGAAAACGGCAGTGAAACGACCTGTCTTTCTCACTTCGCCTGATTAGTCGAAACACAGACCAGTCTGAAAATGTAGACGAAATGACACAGTAAACACGTTCAAATTTTACTTTACTTCTTTCTTTCACGGTCTTGGAATTGATTAGAGCCATTTGGGAACTAGCAAGTGTAGTGTATTAACTACTAGTAGTTAGTAGTGTGTAGTTGATCACAGTATTAGCGTTCTACAAACCTTAGTGGTTTTTAATGCTATGTATAAAAAAATAATGTTACTTAAGTTTTTATTTGGAAAACAAAAGAAAAAAAAAGTATTTTACAAAATTTGCTAGTTTTTACAAAAACTTTAAAATCCTTGTATATTTAAAGTCAAGTTAAGTGAGTCCTTGCAAAAATTGCTGCTATTTTACAATTTGACTTGGAAGCAATGGTGAAGTCCACGATTGACACTGGTTTTGATTTTCACTACACTTTCACGAAACTATATTGTTTCATAAGCCGCCAAAATGAAAATTTCCACGCATTTTAACTAGGTTTCACGAAAATGAAAATTCAACAACACATTTCTTCAACGCGTTCCCGCCAAAATTCAATACCTAGTCAAAGCGTAATAAAGCTCTAAATACACGGGCGACACTAACTCGGCCACTTCACCTATAGAGCCGACACCTACCAGCACATATCATAAAGAAATTCGTGCATGTGTGCTGTAGGGAGGGTTGCCAACCATACTATAATATAATAGTATTGTACTGTATTTCAGCTCTGCGTACTATATACTTTTGAAAGCACACAAAGTACGCAAAAATACTATATTTCTGGAGTTATTTGTAAAAACAATGTTTCTTTTATAAATTGCAGCTACATCTGCAATTACAGGGGAGTTTTTTTATTATGAATAAAATAAAGTCGTTCAAAAGTGTCAAAAGTGACCATATCAACAAAAAACTAATCACTTATAGTTTTTGTGAAAAAAAAAATAGATTGAGTGCACAAAATATGTGTTTTCTTCGAAATATTCTACAAAACACCGCTCAATTATTGTACTATATTTGAAAAAATACTATATTTTTTGGGATGTAGTTTCTTTATATTTTAACAAAAATAATACTTTATTTTTAGAAAAAAGTGTTGACAACCCTAGCTATAGGTGTGGGCTCTATAAGTAAAGTTGCAGTGTCAGTGTCGCCTGTGTATTCTGAGCTTTAAACTAGTGTCAAAGCTCGCAAATGTCACGTCAAGTTTCGACACGATTCACAAGTCACAAATCACAAACATGCCTCAACCATGAGTTGATAAAGTGAATGAATGACACGACAAATACGAAGTCCATCCGCCTGTAACAGATAGAAACGTCAACTGTCTAACTGTTCGGTGAGAGATCCGAGTGCTTGTCTCGCTCAGGTGAATGAACAATATTGATGCGTTTCATAGATACTTAGTAATCTTTCTATTAGAAATGACTAGGTCTTCAAAGAAGAAAATGGTGCATTAACCCCACCTACTATTATTCTTCTTTTTTCTACACACAATTGACCACTATCTCACCTGATACACTTACCATCAGGTGATGATCTGGTCTAATATTTAGCCCGCTCATCTGGAGGAAGGTAGACGCCAATAGAACAAAATAAAGATGAACAAATAAAATATAAATAAACAATATAATAATGTTAACAAATTCTATTGATTTTATTGTACCTATTGGCGATCTAGCCCCATGGTAAGGCTACTAAGCGTAAGCTATGGTGACTTGACGACGAATATAATACTTACCTACCTATATTTATTTTTCTTTTGTAAATAGATAGCATACATGCACCCACACCGTAAACAAATATTTATTTTCACCCTAAATACTTAGATATTCCCGGTGGGAATCGAACCCGCAACCCACACTGCATTACAGCACGCTACACAGGCCGTCAAAGATGGGGTCCTACGGCCCGTTTTATCACAGACCAGGCCCGGCCGTGCCACGCCTGTCGAGTTCTGTGCGACGGGCTTGCCGTAGCCCGTATTCATGATCTTTCAGATGCGGGCTACAGTACAGGGCTAAAAATGTATATATTTATTTATTGTTCTCATGTCTTGATTGTCACTTTGACCAGTTCCGTTTTAATATCTACCTGCCATTGTAACTAATCCTTTTGAGGCCGGTTTATACCTTAGATGAAAACTAAAATAGTAGATACGGTATATTCTAACATTGCGTATTCGAAAAATGAGATAAAAACACCTACATGCATTTTCATAAGATTATTGTTTTTAAAAACATTTGTTTTTATGAATGATTCAGGCATTTATAAAATGAGCAAAAAGGCATTCTGATGGATTTCAAAAAGATAATCGCAGTGTGACAGCACGTGCTCACGCGGCAACGGTTTCAACATACAACTGAAGGTAGTGCGTCAGCCAGTCGCAGTTTTATCGTCTCATTTTCGAGACTAGTAACGTATCTGGTGTTTTTTGTTTTCATCTAAGGTTTATACCTTCTATTTATACATAGAGGTTACCAAACCCCAGTCAAATCGGGCTCACGCTTGTTTTCTGTTTATTAAAAGTTCACCCAGTTCGAGAACTGAATCGGAAATCCTTATGTAAATAAGTCCCTACCTTTGCACCCCTGTAGACTGCAGACTTTTTATCGGCAGATAGATTGGCATTATAGTTCTAAATGACATTTTCGAATAATATTATAATAAACTACACTTTAATATCTCTTCTCGACGCGTCAGCCAAAGCTTAGCAGTTGTCAAAACAAATACCTACTCATAAACGTAAACTTTCAGACATTCGCGCCATTTGCAATGCCGTAAAAGCTTATATTTGATCGTAGCATTAGTTTAAATAGTTGTTTCAACTACACTGCACCAACGACAATCGTCCAACAAAAAGTGTACCGTCTACGGTAACGGTAAATAACACCGAAACTTTTTATTAGCAACGAGTTTTTACTGAAATCTGTGATCAGGTTGGGTCTACCGCGCAAGTATTGTCGTGTTTAACACGACGCGGTGGTAAGAAATACGAAACGCACGAAGAAATGACTTGTACAGTGCAAGATTTTTAACAATTAGAAGCTACTGCACCTAAATTACAAGCCGATGAGACGACGTGAACGAAGAATGAAGACGAATAATGACATGCGGTCAACTATCAGCAGCTCATGAAACGCCGATTTAAAAATATGCAAATCGACGCGCGGGTGCACCACCTAAGGCATTTTCTTTACGCGGTCCGGACTTCTTGATATCACAATAGACGTCTCGGCGCGGCTGTGTCGTCATCGGCTTCAATCCAACGACACTTCCGCGGTTGGTCTGCCTACAGGTAATGAAAGTTCAAGGCCTTTTATAACTTTGGTGAATGAAGTTATTTCATAAAGGTTCTGTTTTACAAAGGAATATTAAACCGACGACGATGACGATGCTGGTAGAAGCTTTGATTATACGACGATAGACAAGAGGGCACAGACAAACATACATCATCATCATCATCTCAGCCTTTATCCGTCCACTGCTGAACATAGGCCTCCCCCATACGACGCCACAAATAGCGATCGCGAGCTGCCTACCTCCATCCAACGACTCCCCGCGACCGCTACAATGTCATCGGTCTACCACAAACATACATAGTAGGTTAATGCTAACATACATCGCGGTCAAAATCATAACCATCCTTTTTCCGTAGTCGGGTAAAAATTTAGGTACTTATAGTACCTCAACTAGTGGGAAGTCTAATTACCTATTGTAGGTATAACTAAATAGTCTCAACATAATCTTCAGCGTCGTTATATTTTTTTCGAAAAGGTTTCTCACGAAAATTACTACCACTTCCAAATATTTAGCGGAACTGCTAAATTTCCAAGAAATTGGAAATCTAATTATTATTCTAATCGAATTATACTCGGAACCGGGATTTAATATCTATATTGAATACTAGCTGTACCCGCGACTTCGTCAACGTTTTTCGAAAACGTTTTTACCTATCGCTGTGCAAAAATCCACACTCAAAAGAACGACTGGGGAATCAGATACTGATGCTGAACAGAAAAGAATCTTGATAGAGTCTGTTAGGTAGAGAAAATGTGAATTTTAGATATCTGGGGGTACGGCAGTGCCCCCGCCAAGTCGAGCATAAAAGCGGCACGGCCGTACCATCCTTTTCTCGAAGCATTTCAGGCCATTTTCAAACTCCTATAACTTCGATGTGAATAAAACTAGAATCCTGAATTTTGTTCAATATTTAAAAAAATATATATTTTTAATAAATTGATAAACTTGACAATCGCATGAATAATACCTAGGTACACAATTTGTCTCACAAGTAATACATATTATATTAAATTAGACTGTGTACACTGTGTAGTGCGATTGGCAAGTTAATCTATTTATTTAAAACGTAACTTTTTTTTAAATATTGATATTATGGTCTCTATAAAATGTTGTTAGATGAGCTAATTACGTAAGGTCTCTTATGTAGGGACTAAATAAAATAACCGACTTGAAATGAAATTACATGGATCTCACAACTTTTTACGGTAGAAGAACTGAGTTGCGAGACTTCCTTTTTTACAAGCATGTTTTTGATGGGATAGATACTTTAATTTACACGTTTATTTCTTTGCAGGTAAAATATCAGCACAGACTACATATTCAAAGTATCACGTACATCCAGATAAAGGTAGGCACCTTTTATATTGTTTTGCTTCACGCCAATCAATATTCAACCGGAAATTGAACTCAACTGTGGATTCCAATGGCCAAATATTTGTTAAGGGGAAAGGATACATACTCTTTATCCATATAATATACAAAAGTTACTCAGGGTGTATGTAGCTTTCTAATGGTGAAAGAATTTTTGAAATCGGTCCAGTAGTTTCGGAGATTACCCCCAATATACATACATACATAACACAAGCTTGGCCGCTTACCGCGGGGCTAGATGGCGCTGTGCGTTGTTGACAGAATTTATTTATTTATTTATTTATTTATACATACATACATACATGTTACCAACGTTACCTCTTTATAATATTAGTATAGATAAAATTCAAAGTCCTGATTGATCTATATATCAACGCAGAGCCTAAACCGCTGGTCCTAGAGACTTGAAATTTGGCGAGTGTGTCCTTTGTGATGTGTAAGCATCCACTACGAAAGGGTTTTTGGAAAATTCCGCGGGATCGGGACTTACGCGGATGAAACCGCGGGACTCTGCTTGTTCCTTATAAACTTTACAAAAGTAGTCGACTGTTTCCTTTCTGGATTAGACAAAATATGTTTAGGTATGCCCTAAAACAAATATCTGCCATGATCATGGATATAACTCAATTTCTATTCTAATTAAAAAAAAAACAAGACGTAGGGGCATGGACATGGCTGATATACTTAGATTTTATGGAATAAACATGTC
This sequence comes from Idaea biselata, assembly GCA_958496205.1. NCBI lineage: Eukaryota > Metazoa > Arthropoda > Insecta > Lepidoptera > Geometridae > Idaea > Idaea biselata. The sequence goes on from OY292402.1 coordinate 5,051,313, forward strand.
TTTATCCACGGAAGAAACAGTCGACTACGTTTGTATAGAGAACGAGTAGATATCCTTTCCTCTTAATAAGTATCTATATGATACCTATAGCTGCTGTATAGCTATATAATGTTGGTCCATCGTATATGTAATTACCTATATAGGTGTATGATTCAACCTACATTCAAACAAAATATTTCCATTTCCACTGATTACCCAAAGTAACGGTTTCCAATATTCATTCAATTATGATAAAGTCTACATTTTGCTCCTGTTTTCGCGATTTTTGATTGAAATTAAACTCATTTTTTTTTTCGGTTTTAATCGCGTTAGAAAGTAAAATAAATAAATATTGCACGACGTTACACACAGCGCAATCTAGCCCCAAACTAAGCACTAGGGCTATGTACTATGGGTACTAGACAACGGATATACTATACTATACTTTACAATACTTTTTTTTTTGTAAATTAATACATAATGAATAATAATGATACATAGAAAACACCCAGACCAGAAACAAATATTTATTTTAAGCATAAATACTTGCACCTGGCGGGAATCGAACCCGCAAACTTCTGCATTTCAGGGCCTTCACCCGACACCCCACAGAGGCCGTCAACCGCCGTAATTTTCCACCAATAAGTACCCATTATGGTCTATTATCCAAGTGGGGGATGATAACTAAGGGCCAACCCACAGGCCCTAGTAAAACAACCACGAAATCCCCACAATATGTAGGTAATGTACCAAAATATGATCGCCGTGGGACAACTAAATTCTCACCTTTAGATTTACTGCAGGTTTAGTAGCGCTATTCAGAATTAAATTTTCTTTAAAGGCCAATAAACTAATGTAATCCCTCTTGTAATGGCAAGGATTTGGAGAGCTTTTTATTGCGAAGGATCACTTAAGATCTTTTGGAAATAAGTGTATTTTTCAACATTAATTTGAACTCAAGCTAAGCCATTGAATTTCCCTTTTTTAGGGTTCCGTACCTAAAGGTAAAAACGGGACCCTATTACTGAGACTTCGCTGTCTGTCTGTCCGTCCGTCCGTCCGTCCGTCTGTCCGTCTGTCCGTCTGTCACCAGGCTGTATCTCATGAACCGTAATAGCTAGAAGGTTGAAATTTTCACAGAAGATGTATTTCGGTTGCCGCTACAACAACAAATACTAAAAACAAAATAAAACAATTATTTAAAAGGGGCTCCCATACAACAAACGTGTTTCAAAAACTACAACTCGTAATTCTACGATGTGAGGTCGCTTCTGATTGGTCAAGTCAAATCGAGTTGGTCATGGAATTCAAAATGGCTGCCCTATCTGTCAAATATACTAGTCTGCCTTCACTGTCCAAAGAGTTTCTTATAAGTTTCAGATTTTCTTTGAATCAAAGTTGTTGTAAACCATTTTAGGGTTCCGTACCCAATTGTGATAGTGGTACGGAACCCTTCGTGCGCGAGTTTCGCACTTGGCCGGTTTTTTTTAAACTCGTGATCAAACAATCATAAATGATGTTTCTGCTTAGCATTCGACAATACACTGCGCCTGAGATTACTCACCCGCGTAAGTCCCGATCCCGAGGGATTATCTTCCGGGATCGGGACTTATGCGGGTGAAACCGTGGGACACAACTAGTACATACATAATATGATATTAGTATAACACCCAGATCAGAAACAAATATATATTTTTAAGCATTAGTACCTTTTTTTTGTGTCTGTTGTTTTATTACCGAGACTTCAAGTTTTGCTCCTCAACATTATGAAAAAACCCCTTATTGGATGCCTACATTACATTAAGAACCAACTCTCCAAATTTCAACCCTCTACTGTCAGGTTTAGGCTGTGCGTTGATCCATTAATCACTCAGTTAGTCAGGGCATAGTCTATTTAACTACACTGTGTTAACCAACGTTACCTCTTTATAATCTATCTTATCTATATCTTATCTTATATATCTATCTTATATATATAAAAGAAAGTCGTGTTAGTTACTCCACTTATAACTCAAGAACGGCTGAACCGATTTAGCTGAAAATTGGCAGGGAGGTAGTTTAGAGCCAGGAGAAGGACATAGCATACTTTTTATCCCGTTCGATTTAAAAAAAAATGCTTATTTATTGCCTTTAAGGCGGAACAAAGTTCGCCGGGTCAGCTAGTTATATATATAAAAGAAAGTCGTGTTAGTTACTCCACTTATAACTCAAGAACGGCTGAACCGATTTAGCTGAAAATTGGCAGGGAGGTAGTTTAGAGCCAGGAGAAGGACATAGGATACTTTTTATCCCGTTCGATTTAAAAAAAATGCTTATTTATTGCCTTTAAGGCGGAACAAAGTTCGCCGGGTCAGCTAGTTATATATATAAAAGAAAGTCGTGTTAGTTACTCCACTTATAACTCAAGAACGGCTGAACCGATTTAGCTGAAAATTGGCAGGGAGGTAGTTTAGAGCCAGGAGAAGGACATAGGATACTTTTTATCCCGTTCGATTAAAAAAATGCTTATTTATTGCCTTTAAGGCGGAACAAAGTTCGCCGGGTCAGCTAGTATTAACATAGATAACTAGCTTATTTCTTTCAGTTTCGTGTTTTGATATCAATTTAATTTGTAATGTCTAATAAATAAATAATTTCATTCAATTATTTTTTTATACCTAGGTAAGCAAAATTCAGATTTTTATTAAAGTGGTCTAGCTCGTCTCTGGGCTCTGAGGCCATCATTTTTAGATGCGCGCGAATAAGAAACTAATTTATTTTTTTACCGCTAACTATATCGCAAAAAAATCATAACTACTAGTGTTGCGGTTGCAAATAACTAATTTATCAATCTCGCCTTCGGCTGGGATTTAAATACAGCCTCAGCTGTAATCACCAAATTACACACTTGTATAACACAATATACTATTAATCGCATTCATTTTGTTATAAAAAAAACTTAACGCTTAAAAACTATCCAGGAGGGTTACTTCGGTTCGTTTCGATACGACATCGATACGATGATTCTACTGTCACCGAAGTATAACCCTCCAGGATTTAGGTAAAGCGTTATCTAAAATAGGTAGAGATATAAAAAAACCGACTTCAAAAAAAAGCATAACATAACCTCGCCTACATACAATGCCACCGACTTATCTGTTACGTAATCTGAAGTCGGGCAGTTTTACTGGGTGGGGTGGGATTGTAGTTTGGCTGCTCGACTTCAGATTACACAATAGATCAGTCGGTGCCAAGTCGGTTAAAAAAAACGTGTATCCTGACGAATTCAGAACCTCCTCCTTTTTTGGTTAAAAAAGATAGGTATAAAGAAACCAGCCTAAAAAATAGCTAAAAGAATCAACTTACTAAAACGACAAAGATAGATTACATTTCTGTTCCAACAAAATGGAAAACAGGAAAAACAAAAAATGGAGAAAATATGTTAAAACGTTTTATACCTAGGTTAGGTACCTACACCATCTATTTCTTTATGTTTTTTACGATCCTACTAGTGTTAAAAAGTTAAATGTTTGTAAGTGTGTTTGTTGCAAAAACCACTGAACCGATTGTAATGAAACTCGGTATGTAGATAGCTGGAACATAGAATAACACATAATACCTAGGTTTTTTACCCCGATATTTCCGCGAAATCAGGACTTACGCGGGTGAAACCGTTACGCTGCAAGTAATGTGTGCAAAAATGTTTGAATTTATATCAGCGCGTGGCTGCTTAAGCAGTTAATTTTTTTTTATTGCTCAAGGCATTTTTACTAAAAATATTTTACAACGAGAAATACAGCATCAAAAATTCTCCCATGACAGGACTCGAACCTGCACCCCTCGCTTGCCGGACGAGTGCGCTACTACTGCGCAATTAAGTTTTGATTATGTATTTCTACTTGCAAAATATTTCTAACTAGCAGCGTCCCGCGGTTTCACCAGCGTAAGTCCCGATCCCGTGGGAAAAGTAGCCTATGTTACTCAGGGTGAATGTAGCTTTCTAATGGTGAAAGAATTCGGTCCAGTAGTTTTTGAGTTTATTCATAACAAACATACAGACACACACGCACACAAAAATACAAATATTTCCTCTTTATAACATTAGTATAGAAGTATAGAGATAAGCAGTTGTTTAATTTGGAACATATAAGTAATGAACAATTTCGACAGACATTATTGCCTTTATAAAACGTACTAGATTGCACCTCAGTCACGCGTTTGTTGTCAACTGTGCCTGTAAAAGTTTTACGCACTCATAAAACCACGCTCCAACATGGATTCAAATATGTATGTAAAACATATCTGAATTTTTATAGGGTTCCCATACAACGTCCAACAAAGAATGAGACCTCCTACAGTTCTATGGCCGCCTGGTACTTCAGCATATTACTTTTCATAGATATTATGATGGATATAGTTTAGTTTTTCGCTAGGCCTTCCTCAATGAATGGACTATCCAACACTGAAAACAATTTTCAAATCGGACCAGTGGTTTCTGAGATTAGCGCGTCCAAACAAACAAACAAACAACTAAACAAACTCTTCAGCTTTATAATAATAGAAGATTATGACGGTAGAAGATTATAAGATGTGGTAGGTACCTAATAGATTTTTATTGATGAAACCAAACACCTATAAAACATCATTAATATTAAAAACTAAATTAAAACTAAAACTGATTAAAATAAACTAACTAAATCTAAATCAGCTAAACTCTTGGTGAAGGGAAAAGTGCCCAGAATACTGGCTGCATTGCCCCGTTGTATACAAATACCCACTTTTTATCTGGGCAAAATACAAGTCAGTATTCCGGTCACCCGATGATAATAGATATAATAATTGATTAGAAATAATAACGATATTATTTTCATTTCGTCACCCTAATATATTTAGTTCCACAAATTTCCGTCTGAAAAGCTAACTTAGCTTCTCAGATCTCTTCTCAATCAGTATCTCCTCTTCATGGGCGACTGTGACTTGTGCTAATTAGTGAATTAGTGCTCCCGAGCCGTGCTGTATTGAATAATTTATATCACAAGGGACCTGCGCTAATCAAACCCAGGCCCAGTACCAATTACTGATTCAAACCGCGTGTTTTGCGGCCTATTCATATATTTACTTCAATATTTATGAAGTAAATTAAAGAAAATCGGCCTAGTGCGAGTCGGACTCGCGCACGAAGGGTTCCGTAACATTTACACAAAAAATCCAGTAGATTACTTATCGAAACCGCGTATTTTGCGGCCTATTTATATAATTACTTCAATATTTATGAAGTAGGTAAATAAAAAAAAATCGGCCGAGTGCGAGTCGGGCTCGAGAAAAATCACGTTTGTTGTATTGGAGTACGAGTTAAATATTTGTTTTATTCCTATTTAAGGTTTAACACCCGTAAGTCCCGATCCCGCGGAATTTACGGGATCAAAAGTAGCCTTTTCCTTCTCCAATGCCCCATCTATCTCTATACCAAAATGTATCAAAATAGGTTGCGCGGTTTAGGCGTAAAAGCGTAAAAGACAGACGGAGTTACTTTCGTAGTCATACTATTAGTAAAGACATACTTCGTTGATTAATTTCAGACTACGATCTGACGTTTTTGTTCTTTGTATTTGACATTTTTTGTTTCAGAAAGTGTGTATTTAGCCTCCAATTAAAAAACAAAGGATACATAATCTGTGAAACTTCCTACTGTCTAGCTATCATAGTTCATCAGATACAGCCTATTAAAGTGATAGGCAGTAGGAACCGTGGAGTTTTGGTAAAAGGGTCTCGTTTTCCCCCCTTGCGTACGGAACCCTAGAAATGAATAATATTAATAAAACCACATATTTGATAAAGCCATAATGTTTTTCATTATAGATACCCACCTACTCAGTATTTTAACGTCCCTAGAGAAAACATGTTTGGAAACTGATATCATTAATTTATATTGACTGCATAAATGTTGAAGTTGTCTTTATTATAATAAATAACGGCAGCCAAGGTTTTAAGGGGAAAGTCTCCCTACTTTTTAATTACAGCGAAGAAAAACAAAATACTAAATTATAATTTGTCATACAAACAATAATGATATTAATAAGAAATATTAAAATAACCCATCCCGAATTGAACCCGGCGCAAAGGTAGGCTGGCAGCATTGCATTTTTTTTTATTTGTCATTATCTTCTTCTTCTCTATCTTCTCTTCTCTTCTCTATTATTATAAAGCTGAAGAGTTTGTTTGGTTGCTTGTTTGTTTGTTTATTTGTTTGAACGCGCTGATCTAAGGAACCACTGGTCCGGTTTGAAAATTGTTTTCAGTGTTGGATAGTCCATTCATTGAGGAAGGCTATAGGCTATATTATATTTTATTATTACTACAAGATGGGAACCCGAAACCTGTCGGGCTTCGGATAGTTCTGATTGCACCCGGTTCCGTGGTTTAAAACATCCAATTTTTAAATATGATAGCAATATTTGAAATCGGTAGAACCAATTCCCATACAAACTTTCATCCCCTATTTAAGCCCCATAGGGGTAGAATTTCCAAAAATCCGTTCTTAGTGCTCACTTTCAACCCCTAAAGAACCTATGTTCCAAATTTCAAGTCTCTACATCTAGCCGCTTAGCCTGTACGTTGTCCATCAGTCAGTCAGTCAGTCAGTTACACTTGCGTTTTATTATTACTATTACTAGCAGTGCCCGCGACGTCTATGGGCAGTAGGCTAAAAATAAAAATATTTCATCCATGCAACTTGGTCACAGGCCAATGACAAATGGGAGCATACAGAATACACTAGCAATAAAATAAACTGTACGTCTGTTTGATTCCCAAAACAATACCAACAGTATCAGCCATGTGACCCTTCGTCTTCGTCACAACTCAGCTTTCTTTTAATCCTGTCAATGCCCGTTTGATAAATTAGGTTTTTTCCTTGAACGAGGCCCAATTCCACTGCAGCAGATATTAATATCGCGATAGAAGTGTCTCATCTTTTTCTACCCTCAATATATTATCTCTTCGACATTATGCCTATCGTGGAGGTCGTGTAAGTTAGGATAGGGTGAAGGTCCCACTCTGTCTGCGTCGAAATCTGTCTTTTTGTTGAGTTTTCGCGTGAAAAGCGCAGACGGTCTGATGGATAAATGGATATTAATCTTGTATGGACTTTTGATTTTAAATTTCAATATTAAATAGGTACGTTTATTTGCAAGTAAAAAGTTCAAACGAAATCCACGAAAAAATTAAATCTAAATTTATCTACTCTAATAATAATAGACAACAATCGTGATAAATATCTTCTCGAAAAAAATACCCGCGACTAGCATCGGACTCGCGCCTTTCGCTTGCTGTGCGAGCTTCTATCACCACTGGACCATGTGGAAACCACTCGTCCTGGCGAATTTAAAAATATACTAGCTGACCCGGCAAACGTTGTTTTGCCTTGTAAATTATAGATAGTAACCGATTCTCAGACCTACTGAATACGTATACAAAATTTCAAAAAAATCGGTCAAGCCGTTTCGGAGGAGTACGGTAACTAACACTGTGACATGGAAATTTTATAAATTAGAGATTATGTAATAGTAACCTACCTATAGATACACTTACACTAGCTCCGACCCGCGGTTTCACCCGCATAAGTCCCGTTCCTGCGGAAATTTCGGAAGTACAAACGGTTACAAACCTTACATAACTCATTAGAATTTCATATGGGTAGGTACTTTAGGTAGGTACCTACTATAAATTCATAACCTTGACATTTATATTTAACTCAATTATGTTGCAAGCTACGGCTTATCTTAATAAATAACGTGAACACACCTTCTCAAAGATGAGTTTATGACTTTTTAAAAACCAATTATTCTCACAGCAGATCTATTGTCCAAATCTTAGCACACACTAGCGTTTGGGCTAGCGTCGAACACAATAGCGTTTGGGGACAAGATCTGTCAATAACTTATCCCGGATGGTAGCTCCTGGGAGTGGCCATAGTTGGGGACGCTATCTACATCTACACTAATATTTTATAGAGGCAAGATTTGTATTTTTGTGTGTGTATGTGTGTGTGCGTCGTATGTTTATAATATTATAATGAATAAACTCAAAAAACTGAACCGATTTCAAATATTCTTTCACCAAAAGAAAGCTACATCATCGAGGAGTAACATAGACTTTTGATCCCGATATTCCCACGGGATCGGGGCTCACGTGGGCGAAACCGCGGGCGCAGCTAGTAACATATAATAATATAACATGTACCCTACTTAGTTCAGTTTTTGCAGGGTTTTTTGTTCAAATCTCAGAGGGCACATATTCTAACTGAACTAATCACTTACTAGGCACGGAAAGGAAACTAATCTCTTATTTAGGAACACTTTTTATTACACACACACACTATACACTTTGCTTGAACACTCGGTTAGAAAATCTCGGTTGGAAATAACAAGCTTTTGGAGTGCCGCCATCTGTTATCAAAAATATAACATTAGGCGTAAACACTAACACTAAATCGTCTCAACATCGAATCAGCATCGTTTGGTTTTTCTCGAACCCGGATTCAGTATTTTTTTGTAAATTTTACTGACTTTCGCTAAAGCTTTTTCATTCGGTTACATAGAAATATTGTTATTGTGTTGTTGTACAAACGATTGACTAGATGGCGCCATAGGATAAGTTAGATCGCGGTATATCGTTGCGTTTGATTAAATCATAGGGTTCTAATAAAATCCAAGTGTTTCGTCAAGTTCAACAACATCATTAACAATGACTTGAAGACTTCTATGTAAGTAGACAATTTTTGACACTCTTACTTCAAACTTTGAAGTATTTTGTAATGTTTTAAATATTTTATTTTTGTACTCTTTAATATCCAAAGAGTATAAAAATAAAATATAGATGAACTCTATTAAAACGTGTGTTTGTTAAACAAAAAAGTTATTCTACACTAATATTTTTTAGAGGAATGATTTGTATTTTTGTGTGTGTTTGTCTGTCTGTATGTTTGTTGTGAATAAACTCAAAAGCTACCGGATCGATTTCAAATATTCTTTCACTATTAGAAAGGTACATTCACCCCTAGGCTACTTTTGATCCCGATATTCCCACGGAATCTGGACTTGCGCGGGACGCTGCTAATTTAAATTAAAAAGCTATTAATTGGCTTATTTTTTATACCTAAAACTGAAACCAAGAAAGGATTAGAGAGAGAAGGAGAGCGGTGTTGGTCTAGTGGTAGATACCCCGGCTTTCATTCTGAGAGTCGTGGGTTCGAATCCAGACCGACCGCGCACCAATGTCTTTTTCTTTAAGAAAAAGGTATGTGCGCTAATAACATCGCTCTTACGGTGAAGGAAAAACATCGTGAGGAAACCAACATGTCCTAGGACTCACCACGGTCCGAAGACATGGGATATTCAGTGTTTTCTATGTATCATATGTATGTATTTACAAAAAAAAAGTATAATATGTAGTATATCCGTTGTCTAGTACCCATAGTACAAGCCTAGTGCTTAGTTTGGGGCTAGATTGCGCTGTGTGTAACGTCGTGCAATATTTATTATTATTATATTTATTAAGGGAGCCAACAGCATACGAGTATGCTGATATGGTGCGAGACGCACAGAATGCTGCTGCTACTTATTAAGGTATTATGTCATCCGAACTTAAGAACTTACTTACTTAAACGTCACTCAAAAAATGAAGGCTACTTTACCAATTAGGCAGCTCTGAAAGCTAAAAAATCCCATACTATCGCTATACTGATCGCTTTTAGCGATAAGGCCGCCCTTAGTTGTAGAACAAAAGTTGTTCGCCTAGACCTCTAGAACAACCCTCTTTAGGTTTAAAGATTCTTTATTTCTCATAAGATTTAACAATCGCTTACTGAGAAACATGTTTTAACTTAATACTATTGTTTTATAAGCGAGCGTATAGGTAGGTATTTACTTACATGCAAAGTATCACTAGTCTATCCACTCATATTAGATTCAGATTACACTGATTACATTCGTATTCACTTAGCGGAAGTAGTATTTACTATTGATTTCATTACATATTTACAATTACATATAAATAAACGAAAGAATAGAATTATAAATTAATAATTAATATTATACCGTAGTGGGTAGTTTACAAAAAAACTTCACAAACAAGTCGAACCATATCTCGTCACCGACCGCGGCCGCTCGGCCCGAGTCGAGCTAACACGATCTATACCGGAGACAATCGAACGACAGGGTAACATTGCAAGCGGAGCCAACTGCACCGCAAAATGTTTAATCTCATAGTTTTATTCTTTAGGTTAAAATTGATTGTGATTATTTGTCCATTATATCGTTGCCATTCATTAAAAAGATTTATTTCGCATTACAATATATGTCAAATATGCATTATAAATTTTATTTGTATACATTTATAGATTAAAATTTTATTAAAATAGAAAATAATTTTAATCAAGAGTTAATTTTATATTACAACATTTTGTATAAATAAATAATTAGAATTAAAATGGCCCAGAATAAGCATGCCGTTATTTATTTTTATTTTTTAAATGAGAATATAATAAATTTTTATTTATTTTTATTTAGGATATACTGTTTGAGCACTTTTTTGAACACTATTATTGTTTTTGCTTCTTTTATATCTTTTGGAAGTTTATTGTATAGGAGCGCTCCACCGAATAAAATGCTAGTTGTACCATAAGAGGTTCTAGATCTTCGCAGAATTATGTTATTGGCCTGTCTAGTTATTCGCTTTTGTATTTGAGCTTTCTTTGTAAAAGTAATTCTACAGTCTTTCGGCTTAATACCCCTTCCTCTCAAGGTTGCTGTCCAAATTTCAGAGGGCAAGTTATTCTAAAACTAAATCATCTCAAAATCGCAACAGCATCGTTTGGTTTTTCTCAAAAACTAATTCAATATTATTTTTGGAAATTTTACTGAGTTTCCACAATGAGTTTCCAACCCTTTTTCATTCGGTTACATAGAAAAAATGCTATTTTGTTGTTGTACAAACGAATGCCTAGATGGCGCCATAGGATAAGTTAGATCGCGGTATCGTTGCGTTTTTATTAAATCATAGGGTTCTAATAAGATACTAGTGTGTCTATGTCAAGTTAATGTAAAATATTAATTAAGGCAATTTGTTTTGTATTTAGACAATTTTTGACACTCTTTCTTCAAAGAGTATAAAAATAAAATATTAACGTTCATCTATTAAAACGTTTGTTTGTTAAACAAAACGTTTTTCTGCACTAATATTATTAAGAGGAATGATTTGTATTTTTGTGTGTTTGTGTGTCGTATGTTTGTAATGAATTAACTCAAAAACTACTGGACCGATTTCCAAAGTTTTCTAACATTAGTAAACTTAGCTTAGTATTAGTAAGACCATACCTTCTGCAATTAGATCTGGCAATGTTTTTACAGCCGGCCGCCTGCCTGACACCAACCCTGTTAGGTATCAAGCAGTTTATCCGCCACCGCGCGGAGAGAACTTGAGGTTTGCTAATCTCCCTGAGATTTGTTAGTCGCCTTATACGACACCCACGGGATGAGATGGGGTAACCCTATTCTATGCCGGGGCTACACGGCATCGCACTGCATATACAGTGACGCGGCATACACAGTGTCATAATGCTGCTGCAACTTATTTAGGTATTATGTCATCCGAACTTGAAAATTGTTGAGAACGAATGTTGACGACCTCTGTGGCGCGTTGTGCAAAAGCGCGACTGCAATGCAGAAGGTTGCGGGTTCGATTCCCGCTCGGTGCAAGTATTTATGCTTTAAAAACTAAACTTTAAAAAGGCAAAAAAAACCTTTAAAACCTGAAAACAAATTTCATGTCTCTGAGTAGGTATGTGGTACCTTACGTTCCCGCGTCGGGGGACGCGGTACTATAAGCTCGGGTTGGTTACCATCAACTTCTGTGACACGTCGGGGGACGCGGGAACGTAAGGTACCACATACCTACTCAGAGACATGAAATTTGTTTTCAGGTTATTATTTTTGCCTTTTTAAAGTTTAGTTTTGTTTTAACTTTGAAGATTTTTTAAGTCGGGGGTTTTTTAAATTTTTAATTTAAATTTTTTATTTCACCCTTTTTGTAAAAGCGATTTTGATGAAACATGCTTATTGTTGTCACAAAAGTCACGTCCTTTTATTTGATACCCCACTCGGGTATTTTGAAAACATTCGGTTTTTATTTCCGAGTTTGACCCTACATATACTTTGAACGGCTGAACCGATTTTGATGAAACTTGCATATTGTTGTCACAACAGTAATGCTCTTTTATTTGATACCCCACTCGGGCATATTTGAAAACATTCGGTTTTTATTTCCGAGCTTCAACCAACATATATTATGAACGGCTGAACCGATTTTGATCAAACATAGCTAAGAACACTCGCGCAAAAGACACCTATTAAACAAAAAAAACTACATTCAAATCGGTTTATCCGTTCGTGAGCTACGATGCCACAGACAGATACACAGACAGACAGACAGACAGACAGACAGACACACAGACACGTCAAACTTATAACACCCCTCTTTTTCCGTCGGGGGTTAAAAATAAATATTTGTGTTTGGTCTGGGTGTCCTCTATGTATAATATGTATGTATTTACAAAAGAAAAATAAATATAAGTATTATATCCGTTATCTAGTCACCGCAACACAAGCTTAGTAGCTAATTACCACGGGGCTAGATGGCGCTGTGTGAGGTTCAGAGATTTTTTTATTTTTATTTAACTTAAGGCGAAATACTCAAACGCTGCTCAAAATATGAGGGCTACTTATAAATTAAGCAGCTCCGAAAGCTAAAAAATCCCATACTATCGCTTCTACTATACTGATCGCTTTTAGCGATAAGGCCGCCCTTAGTAGTAGAACAAAAGTTGGTCGTCAATCCTCTTTCGGCTTAATAACCCTTCTTCTGAAGGTTGTTGTCCAAATCTCAGAGGGCAAGTAATTCTTAAACTAAATCGTCTCAACATAGCTTTAGCATCGTTTGTTTTTTCTCGATAACGGATTCAATATTATTTTGGAAATTATACAGACTTTCGCTAATGCTTTTTCATTCGGTGACATAAAAATGTGTTATTTTGTTGTTGTATAAACCATTGACTAGATGGCGCCATAGGATAAGTTAGATCGCGGTATCGTTGCGTTTTTATTAAATCATAGGATTCTAATAAGATCCAAGTGTAGTGCCTAGTTCAAATATAATATAAGACATGTAAATGTAAATATTATGTAACATTAACATTGACATGTAGGTGGGTAGGTTACATGGAATAGTTAATAATGGAATGGATCTTTCTTCAAAGAGTAACATTAAGGTTCATCTATTAAAATGTTAGGTTGTTAAACAAAACGTTTTATTTACAACCACAACAAAATTATAAAGAAAAAAGATTTGTATTTTTGTATGTGTGTCGTTATGTTTGTACCTAATAAATAAACTCAAAAACTACTGGACCGATTTTAAAAATTCTTTCACCATTAAAAAGCTACATTCGCGCTTAGTAACATAGGCTACTTTCTATCGCTATATTACCACGGGATCGGGACTTAGGCAGGACGCAGCTAGTTTAAAATAAAAAAACTATTGATTGGCATAATTTTTATACCTAAAACTGAATGCTGCTGCTACTTATTAAGGTATTATGTCATCTGAACTTAAGAACTTACTTACTTAAACGCCACTCAAAAAATGAGGCCTACTTTAACAATTAAGCAGCTCTGAAAGCTAAAAAATCCCATACTATCGCTATACTGATCGCTTTTAGCGATAAGGCCGCCCTTAGTTGTAGCCCTCATATTTTGAGCAGCGTTTGAGTATTTCGCCTTAAGTTAAATGAAAAAATAAATGTCCAATGTCTTTTTCTTTAAGAAAAAGGTATGTGCGCTAATGTCATCGCTCTTACGGCGAAGGAAAAACATCGTGAGGAAACCAACATGTCCTAGGACTCACCACGGTCCGAAGACATGGGATATTCAGTGTTTTCTATGTATCATATGTATGTATTTACAAAAAAAAACGTATAATATGTAGTATATCCGTTGTCTAGTACCCATAGTACAAGACTAGTGCTTAGTTTGGGGCTAGATTGCGCTGTGTGTAACGTCGTGCAATATTTATTTATTTATTTTATTTATTTATTTTACATTCTCTGAACCTCACACAGCGCCATCTAGCCCCGTGGTAATTAGCTACTAAGCTTGTGTTACGGTGACTAGACAACGGATATAATACTTATATTTATTTTTCTTTTGTAAATACATACATGTTATACATAGAGGGACACCCAGACCCGACACAAATATTTATTTTTAAAGCATAAATACTTGCACCCAGCGGGAATCGAACCCGCAACCTTCTGCATCGCAGTCGCGCTTTCGCACAACGCGCCACAGAGGTCGTCAACATAGATGGCGCCATAGTATAAGTTAGATCGCGGTATCGTTGCGTTTGATTCAATCATAGGCTTCCATAAAGATGAATAAAAATGTTTCAACAAGAATTTGACGATACACTTGGTGTATCTTCAAATTCTTGTTGAAACATTAATAACATTTAAACTGACATGTAGGTAGGTTGAATGGGAATTAATGAAGAGTGCAATTTTTGACACTCTTCCTTCTTCCAAGAGTATATAAAAATAAAATATTAAAGTTCATCTTTTATTAAAATGTTTGTTTGTTAAACAAAACTTTTTATTTAAAATTAAAATTAAAAAGCTATTTATTGCCATATTATTTTTATACCTAAAACTGAAACCAAGCAAGCGAAGGACTGTTAAAGGAGCAAATAGCATACGAGTAGGTATGCTGTTTGCTTCTTTAAGGATAAGGCCGCCTTTTGTACCTATGTATTCATTAGTTTTTACTATAATTAACCGACTTCCAGAAAAAGAAGGAGGTTCTCAATTCCAGTCATCATCGTCACTGTCGATCCATCATCCATACACCACAACACTAACACTTATGGTGCATTTTTTATTTCAGACTATAATCTGACGTTTTTGTTCTTTGTATTTGGCATATTTTCTCCAGGAAGATGTGTCAAGTCATAGTCTACAATTAAAAACGAAATATAGGTACACTTGTAGAGAGCTGAAAATACGGGGTCTAGTTCATAATATCGACGGTCACTACATCGACGGTCGTTGTATCGAAAACGTTCCATCGACGGATTAATGTATCGACAGTACCTCAAATCGATGGTACGCTACATCGACAGTACACCAAAGAAAATACGGTAGTAGAAAAAGTTTAGCTGAAAGGAGATCGGCAACTCTTCATAGAACCTTGGGCGGAAGGTGGACTGAGATGAACAGTAGCAGTTTGGAATCTAGATTTATTACTAATTATACAAAAATCTGTTTTTCTAACTCAAAACTCCGGAATAGTGAGATATTTGGAGTTTTACTTGATCAACTAATTGTCAATTTAATAACCTTAATTAATGTAATAAGTATATCGTTCAAGTTATCCAAACCAAAATCCAGGAATGCCAAGTTTACTCGTGTAAGCAAGATCAATCAGTCCGTAAACGTAGCACTAGGTTGTCGATTTGAAAAAAACTCGAAAAACGTACAAAAATACACCAAACACAAAATCCTCAAAACAGAAGCTAAGAGAATTACAGAAAGCGAGCTGTCAATCAAACACTCGAACATCTGCCACAGATACAATATCGATCTGACATCGATTATTAAATCGATTTTTATTAAATTATTAAAACATTTTCTCATAGTTCTCTAGTCATTTATTCATTGAATTATCAAATCCAATAAAACGTCGTTCACAAATAGTTACGATAATAATTAAAACCAAAACAAAGAAGACAACGGATTATTTAGGTACATTATTATTGATTCAAAATCATTCGATTATCGACACAGCAATCGTTTAGATAAATGGTAACTTTTGGAATATTGCCATATCTGAAAGGACCGAAAATGGTAGATTTTTATTGAGGTTATGGTAAAAAATCATTCCGTAGTTGTAGGAAAAATCTAAAATGCTCATAAAATAAAGAAAAATACAAAATATTTTATGAACATATCGAATAACTTGTCTATCTCCGCCCAATTCAGCCGACCTCCTTTCGATAGTGTATTCCATAAATGAAGAGTGGAACCACGGGACTCATCTAGTTTTTAGTTTTCTAATTAAAATAATAATAAAAAATAATAAAATGAAAAAAATAAAGAGGTAGATGCATAGTCATGACAGACATAAGTATTATGGCATAAACATATTTGCTCTAATGTCTTTATCCAGGGAGGAAAATTTAAACTACGTTTGTATGGAGAAAGAGAATGGAGACTATCCTCTTAATAACGTTGCATTTCGATTGCCAGATCCGTATTATTTATTACAAAAAATAAACTAGAAAAATAATAAAATTTCGCACCCTTCCGGGTAAATTACCAAACATTCATCTTAAGCGATACTTACGACTTGTCACTCAACCCTTCTCAAATCGAGTTATGAGTTTCAATAGTTCCTTCCCCTAACTGTAAATTTCGCGACGGTTCCCCGTCCCACCTTCCTTTTAAACCCATTCTGTCCCGTAAATAGTTTTCAGATAAAAGGATAAATTAGAGACAGACCAATAAACACACAAGTTTAACAATACACAATAAATATTAAGGAGATTTATACCTAAAGTTATATGGAAATTTATCGCGGTAAGATCCTTAACTTTTACATTTTGTGCCTATTACAATAATAAAAGTTAATGGCTGAGGCGAATAACCGTAAGTTAAGATTTTTTACTTAATAAAGTTATGTACGTACTTACTGTTTACACGTTGTGTGTATATTTGTTTTGTTTACTTGTTAAATTATTGAGTTAAGTATATTATTATACCTTTGTACCACCTTTGTATAAGTTATGTAAAGTCGAATAGGTAGGTACACACTAGTTATACTAAACGTCTTGCGTCTTAAAAACTGGACCACGCGAGTCTAGTTCGTTAAGACGCTAGGGAACTGGTCCAGAGTCTCGCCGCATGTGATTTTTTGAAGATGTAGATCCTTAAAAATATACCTAGTAGAGCTCTAGAGCTAATAAAAATCATATTACGAAATTTTAATATTTAAACAACGTGTTTCGAACAAAAATCCGAAAGGGGGTTGTTCAAGAAGTCTAGCCGAACAACTTTTAACCCTATCAATGATTAGTCGTAGTCCAAACTAGATAAACGGTCCACTTATGTTTAATAATGACCTCTAAAGATTCAAAGACACGACGACACTGACACATGCATGAATTTCTTCATATACATCTGTGTGCTAATAGGTGTGGTCTGTTTTAGGTAAAGTGGTGTCATCTTTTATATGAAGTTTAACTCTATGAAACAGTAGATATTAGAACATTAAACTTTTCATTATTAACCCCCTTACTTATAAGCGATTACTAAGTTTATGTAACGTTTGTCTCTGTCTGTCAACTTTGAAACTTCATGTCACAGTAAAAGACAAACGTTACATAAACTTAGTCATAGTTTGTAATTAATGGGATTAGTATTTAACAATATACTAAACTTGATTAGCTTTAAATAATACCCCCTTACTTATAAACAATAAATATGTGTAAGTAACGTCTGTCTCTGTCTGTTAACTTTAAAACTCATGTCACATTAAAAGACAAATGTTACATAGCTGTTTATAAGTAAGAGGAATATTCTCTAAGCTTTAAGTTACGACAACCATACCGTAAACCTGAAAACTCATAGTCAATAATTAATACTCTAGTAATACGTCCCTACTTAGCCCTAATACGCTGCAGCACGAACACAGTCATATAAAAGCACGCGATGTCTTGTTTTCACAAGAACTCCACTTACTCTGACGGGTGAGATTTACTCAACATGTAGTTAGGTACTCTAGTTTTAAGAGGATAGTCTCCATTCTCTTTCTCCATACAAACGTAGTTTAAATTTTCCTCCCTGGATAAAGACATTAGAGCAAATATATTTATGCCATAAAATTTATATCTGTCATGACTCATGACTAAGCATATTCTACCTTTTTATTTTTTTCATTTTATTATTTTTTTATGTTTTATTATTATTTTAATTAGAAAATAAAATAAATAAAAAGGTAGATGCTTAGTCATGAGTCATGACAGATATTAGTTTTATGGCATAAACATATTTGCTCTAATGTCTTTATCCAGGGAGGAAAATTTAAACTACGTTTGGTATGGAGAAAGAGAATGGAGACTATCCTCTTAAAGCCAAGTATCTACTGGGAAGTAAGTTCGGCAATTTCTTGCAGAATTCAATTGAAGATTAGTATCCAATGACTGCAGTTTTCTTAGCTTTGGAAATATAGTAGAATAAAGGACGGATTTAAAGCGAGGGCCATAGAAGAATCCAGAGCGACGCGAGTGATTCACGGCCTTCAATGTAAATCCGTACTTTAGTCAAGAGTTGCATGCTATACTTTATACCATGACTATACGAGAAAGAGAAAAGAGTTTATATGTTTCGATTATTCTTTGCGCAAGGAGTTTGTATCAAGTGTTGAGATGGAGGTCGAATATATTGGTGTGTTCTAAATTCAAACACCAAAATAGTGATTAAAGGGCCTTTTTGATTCTGTGAAGAAAATAAGCATTTTAGAGTGGGAATAATGGAATAAAACTTTTTTTTTCGGTTTAAATCGCGTCGGTAATGTTATTAAAACCGGAAAGATGACCTTAATTTATCACAAATACTGATTTTTGACGACCATTACAAAATATTTGAAACACCCCGATGTGAATATGCAGACAACCCTTCCTTAGGCCCTTAAAACACCATCTATCTATACTTTATTGGTAACCGACTGAACTATTACTTTTCATTACTTTATATCGCTGACATCACGTCAGAAAAAGGCGAGACTTCGTTCAGTCAAACATCAATCCGGCGTCAAACGTCAGCCCTTCCGCATGCCACCCCAAAGCCACCACGACGCAAAGTGGCTACGTATTTCTAACTAGGTCATTGTTACATGAAAAACGAGTTTAATTTCAATCCAACATCGCGAAAGAAAAATCAATATTTTATTCACTTATAAATTATTTGAAATTAAACTCATTTTTGGTTTTAATCGCGTGTTGTTTATTATTTTTAGCGTTGTTTCAATTCTGATTTTTTTGAGATCTATGCTGCATGTCTCTTCATCAGGATTGTCATCATCAGGATCAGGTCAATCTTGAAGAAAAGTGCTGTGCTATGCAATGCTAAAATTAATAAATACTACCCGATTAAAACCGAAAAATGTCTTTAAATTCAATAGAACATCGCGAAAGCAGAAGAAAAATCAATATTTTATTTACTTATTAATGATTTATTAAGAGAAATTGAACTTTGAGACTGGTCCCTACGTAAATAAATACGTTTGATGAATAGACTCATCGTCCTTTATTAGAGTCGGTCAATCACACGGGTCAAGGGTTCCATCTCAATGAGCTTGTTAGCCACACAAGTGGTTACTGATTTCTATACATTTTTGTTATATGGATCTACTATAAACCACTTTTTCAATATACGAATTCAAATTAAATAACATTATTATTTTGAAAGGAAAAACAGAAGACAGCTAAATTATATTAATATCCAAGGCCCTTATTTTTCAATGAAAATGTCTCTTCTATCTGGCTGTCTTTCGAAAAAGGATCAACAATTGTTTTTAGGTAGTAATATAGCAAAATGGTGCTAAAGCTTTTGACTTATTAGTAAATCTTGCAAAATACTAACAATATTGTTGGACCGATTTAGAAAAACATTACCCTTCCTTTTGGCTTCGCCGTAGTCGGGTAAAAACTGAACAAAACTGAAGCATAGTTGACACATTTTAACTGTAGAATACGGAACCAGGTGCGTCATCTTATTTAAGTTCCATCCTATGTGTTCATTCATCTATATAAAACTTTCAAACCTAACCTTTTTCTAAAACCATTTTTTTGTCTAAATAAATTGCTGAAAGTTTTCGGCTCCGTCACCCACGAACTCACACGATGTAACTGTCACCTAGTTGTCTACCCGTCTAATTTATATGTGACCCGAGGAAATTTAAGGTATATCGTATCGAAATGTGCTTACACGAAATTAAATAGTAAAACCATTGATCTCAACTCAACCTTAAGAGTAGATATGACATCAGAAGACTTAGGCATTAAGGACTTAGGTACTATGATATAGACCTAGGCATTTAACTCCTAAGGATATAGATCGATGATACGGCCATGTGATAACAAGTGATGAGTATGAATACAAAAGAGGTAAAGACGGGCCTAAGAAAAGAAGAAGGAAATGTGTTTATTTTAAGATTGAATGAGAAGAATTGCAGAGAAGATTGGAAGAGAGAATGGATAAAGAATATACCCAATAATACTAGCAGTGTAGTGTAAGTCCCGATCCCTTGGAAATTTCTACAAAGCCCTCAAGTTTTCTTTAATATTTAATAATAACACACACTCAAAATATCATGTCTCTAGGACCACTTCTTCCACACCACTGGTTCAGACTCTGTGTTGATATTATATAGATCGTTCAGTCAGTCAGGACTTTAAATTCTATATATACCTATAGATTGCACTGACCACAAATAAGAAGAACTTCAAATTCACAGCTCAGAAACAAATTAAAAATAACAAACAATTTCAAATTCCATTATTACAACTGACTCCATCTAGTATCTAACTTCTCTTCAAAATTGTTTGAAAACTCGAGTTATATAATTCATAAGTTTGATTGCATAGGTGTCGGTTAGTTTCCAGGTTCATTGAATGACCTGGATATTCCGTACAACACTTGACCACCAACTTCGAACTTTGGATTGTTAAGAACTCTGACTGGCATGGGCACGATAAATGTTGGCTTCTAGTTATTTTCGGTAGTTGAAGTTTGGTGCTTTGTAATTCTAATTCTCGTCTGAACTATGACTTCAGGTCTTAACTCAGGTGAGCTATGATGAGCGCTTAGATGAGCGGGACTCCGGGCTCACGAGAGCATTTGCCTCGTGAGGGGAGGTCCGCTAAAATTCCAAATTATTTTGGAGTTGCCACAGTAGGTAAATCATCATTGAGCACAACTACTGCAAACAGATATGGCAATATTTGTACGGCCTCCTTGTGAGCAAGCAGCTTAACTCCGGGTTTGCTAGTCTCTTCTAGATAGATTCCTTAGACTTCATTTGACCAAACTAGAATAAGAATGATATCCCGTGCAAAAGACGATTTATGCGTAGAATTGGCTTATTCCAGTTTGGTTAAATCAAACCTTAGTCGCTTAAGACACCCACTGAAAGAGATGGGATAACACTATTCTATGCCGGGGTTACACGGGACGTAATTATAATATTTCAGAATTTGAAACGAAAGCAGTACAATTATAAATAGGAAAGAATCTAAAGAACTAATGAGAACAACAGACAAACTACCAATAGCTTGCGTAGAATTCACACTCTCAGCTACCATACGCATGTCCAATGTAATTTCTCGATCTTTTCCAATCATCGAAGCCCTTTGCGAAAGGTACTAAGGTACTAAATATTTTATGGTTTATAGCACATATAGACTTTATACGTGATAAAATCAGCTTTTAAAGACAGACCGCAAACAACAGATCTTTATTATCGTTGCAAATTGCAATTAATACTCATCCCTGTAGCCTTATAACGTTTCTTTTATTTTGTTTTTGTATCAGAAACTTCGTAATTCGCAAAAACCTAACCCCATACAATTTGTACTTAAATCCAGGTAAACCATTTTCCTTCCAACGCAGAAATGACTAGTCGACTACTTCCTAATTTAAACTTCGAAGTGGAAGTAGATGTTAAGTCATTGCCGCGTTGTTAAGACTGTCTTAGCTTGATTTCAGTACTAAATTGTGAAGTTTCCGATACTTCAAACTATATTGGTACTATAATGTATACCACTCGTATTTATAGTCAATTCGGGGTAATTACTTGTCTAAGTAATGTGTCTGTAACCTTTTCTTTGACAAGTGATTACTTTTAGCCAAAGTAATCACTTGTCAAAGAAAAGGTTGCAAAGCCCTTTCTCGCTCTTATTAGTGATGTTGAAGGTCAATAAAAAGGTGACAGCCACATTTCTTACTTAGATTTGCCTATAAGTATGAGTGTTAGAGAAATACTACTTACTCAGCAATTACTCTAGGTACTGAGTAATTACTCAGACTCATCTTTGAGTACCTACCTACGAGTGTCAGACCTCTACGCTTTTAAGATCCGTATGTAAATATAATTAGTACCTACATAGGTATGTTGGAATTATTAATCTTCTTCCTACATGTCAAAACATTGAAGAAAAACAAAATTAATTGCACAAAAATTGGTGTGTTGGAAATAACACGCCATTTTCAAGCCCATTATAAATTTATAAGAAACTCGAGTTAAGTATTTACATATTAAGTTACCAATTAAGTAGATTGTAAAAAAATGTTTCCTAATCGAATTTTTACAACTTAATACGTCGCGTTAAGATCGTAGAGTTATTGATAAAGAACTTTAGTTTGCGTAACTTAAGGGGACAGTCTACCTACTCTTTTCTCAATACAAACTTTACAAACGTAGTCGACTATAAAGATATGCCATAAGTCATATATCAGCCATGACCATGCCCCTACGTGTTGTTTTATTTCTTCATTTTCTAATGTATCTGAATTTTTTTCTATTACGATTAGAAAATGAAAAAAAAAAACAAATCGTAGGGGCATGGTCATGGCAGATGTAGGTTCTATGGGAGAAAGATATTATATCCAGGGAGGAAACAGTCGACTAGGTTTGTATAGACAAAGAGAAGAGACGGCCTCTTATGACCGTAGACTTATAGATAAAAAACTTAAGCTTGCGTAACTTAATACCATTTTGTGTTTGCAAATGTCAGGAGCCCTAGAGCATTATGACATAACTGATCACGACAGGTGCCCCAACTATTCCAGGGAGGAAACAGTCTACTACATTTGCATGGAGAAAGAGTAGGAAGACTGTCCTCTTAAGCCCGTAGACTTATCTAAAAAGAACTTTAGTTTGCGTAACTTAATACCATTTTGTATTTGAAAATGTCAAGAGCCCTAGAGCATTAACATGACATAACTGATCACGACAGGTGCCACCAACTATTCCAGGGAGGAAACAGTCTACTACATTTGCATGGAGAAAGAGTAGGAAGACTGTCCTCTTAAGACCGTAGAGTATAGATAAATAACTTTGGTTTGCGTAACTTAATACCATTTTGTATTTGAAAATGTCAAGAGCCCTAGAGCATTAAACATGACATAACTGATCGCGACAGGTGCTCCAACTATTTTCCAATCTTGTTATTCCGGTTAACTAAACAATTGCTCCACGAACGACCTTTGACCGCAATCCTTGGCCGTACTTTTTTGGTATGAACTTCAAGGTCAATTTATTAAAAAGTGGTTGAGTGTCAGATGTTGAAAGTCTTACGGCCGAACTTGGTGATGTTTCTAAGTGAGGTTTTAGCTAAGGAATGCTTTGTTACCGTAGAGGAGTATGGATTAGAATTGGCTTCCGCGTATGGATTGAAAAAGCAATACTTCAACTGAAAAGTGACCTAGTAATTTCAATTTGAATGTAGATTTTGTATGAATTTGACTAACACCCGTATTTATAGACGAATCTGAGAGATTACTTTGGCTAAGTAATGCCCTATCTTGCTCTTATTCGTGATTTAAAACGTCAACGAAAATGTGACACACACATTTACTTAGACTAGTATAATAAGTTAGAATTGACTATAAATACAATATTCTATTAAATATTCATATTTTTCTTCTCCCTCCTAGTTATTTAGCAAACAATTTATCGCTCTCTAATTATTGTTATTAATTAAGAGCCTATCTAAACGCTAGCATTCTACTTGGATCTATGTTTGTTATGCTATATCGTGTGTGACATAAACATAATATTCACCTTCAGCTGCTTGTATTTATGTATTCTGTGCTTCAGCGAAAATGTCACAAAGCATTCCTCAGCGAAAGGGTTGGTCTTAGTTGGGGAATACTTTGTGTGTCGGATGGTGTTTTTAAGAGTGAAAAGAATTGACTGGGTCTTACATTACCTAGCTAGATGGTGGGATTGGTGGGTATTCTAACAACGACGGTCGAAATTAAAGACATTTTTCGGTTTTAATCGCATGGTGTTTATTACTTTTAGCCTTGTTTCAACGCTGAACGTTTGCTACAACATCGCGAAAACAGAAGGACATCAATCAACGACATTCGAATTTCGATCCACCTTTTTCATGGGTGTGTGAGTAATTTCCCGAACAGTTTGACTTTGGAACTGGTGAAGCTCGTCCGTCAGAGACGAGTTTGAAATGGATCACTATCAGGCGATCTTTTTCCTTCTAGTCTCTAATAGAGATCAGTCTAGTTCTATGAGACTGGGAATTGTGAAAGTATCCAACTTTGAGGACGCGATGATATCTCAGAAAATTCCTCTCAAACCTCGCATTGAGAGTTACATACCTCAAGCTTGCAAATACAAATTAGTTTAATAAAATAATATTCCCCCAGGAAAATCGACGATGACTGAAGACAAAAATGCCATAGAGTTGATATCATTCGCTCGAGTTAGATAATAATATGGCCGTGTCGCTAACATTCTTCGCAATGTAGATTAGATTGTATGTGTTGCACGTGAGTTGCACCAAGCTGTAAGGAGTCAGTAGAAAGTTATCCTGTTTTGTTCTAGGTTTAACACACGACTTTCACTTGTGTTCAAAAATACATCAAAATCGTCCGTTTCGTGAGCTACGACAACACCCACATACAGATACACTACACCTTCCTATCACCCCTCTTCTTCGCTCGGGGGTTAAAAATCAATTGTAAAATGGTTGATATTTGAGAATGCTTCTAAGTGAAACACTAGCCTTATATGTTTACTCAGTGTTTATCCGAATCTAACACCTTGATGAATTAATTATAAATTCGTGTGTGATTGCGCATCATAAAAAAGGGCCCGGCGCTTTTATTTGGCCCCTTCCCTTTGATCTCGCCGGTGCTCGCCGTCTGCACTCCAAGATTAATGGCTCGATGATGTTGTAAATCTCTTAACACGTTTTTAAGTTAAATAAATGTCCGGAGAATAATAATACAGGTATGCAATGCAATAGAAGATCTGTTTTGTAAATATGCTTTGAATTGTAAACTGTAGAACTTTAGGGAGACTGTAGATTACAATATTGTGGCAGAGATTTGAATTCGATTAGGTACCTACCTGTTTTCATGGATGTGTAGCTCTTGTTATGTATCTAATAAACATTTTATTCCATTATTTCTCTAGTCTAGTCAACATCATTTTGATCAAAACTTTAATTTGGTTCGTGAACCAAATTAGTCGCTTAATTATTAGTAAACCTATTTAACCCTATTGCCGAAGGAGGTTTATTTATTAGTTATATAGGTTCGATACATTTTATTGATTTTTTTTATTAAAAATGTCACTCAACTAAATCTAGATATTGCAATTTTGCTGCAAGTGTTCCTAAATACTATACTAAACAATAATTCAATAGATCCTTTTTGCAAACCGGTAATTTTATTCATAGAAAATTCTGTAACATTTTAAACAGCGGGTCGATGGAAAGGATACTTAGGTATTTATTGTTTTATCAGAGGTAAAGAAAACAATTTTATTGAAGATCCGGTATCGGAAATTGCTACATTTTCTACAATGTTGCCTTATACTGTAGCCAATAAAAGTTGTTTTTTTATTAAACACAGTGTAGAACTTTAAACTTATAAAATTATAGAGGTAGTGGTCTATGAGTGGCCCAATTAATTTGAATTATGGCTTATTTATGGAGGATTGCGGGCAAGGGTGGCTTCTGTGTGACCTTCAGTCGACTTTATGAACAACGCTGGTTCGTTTACTTTGCGTTTTATTTTTAAATTCTCTATAAACTTTCTGTTTCCCGTCGTTAAAAGTGTTGTCCGATATTGCACGCAGCATTCTAACATACGAGTGATGTTCCTGTTTGCATCCCTCTCTGGAGCCCTGGGTCCTCTAAAACCTCAGATTATTTAGGGTCGGCACAGTAGATACGTCTTATGACCTATACCGCACATATATTTAAAATACTAACAATGAAATAATACAAATACTTAAGGGGGGCTCCCAAACAACAAACGTGATTTTGACATAAAGACGCAATGATACCGCGATGTATTTCTACCACTAGCGCCATCTAGTGATGGAGTGATAGGCTGGCGCCATCGCCAGTAGTAAAATACATTTAACGTTTGCGTTGCTTTCACGGATTGGTTGCTCCAGTGTTAATTTTAGGGTTCCGTACCCAATTGTGATAGTGGGACGGAACCCTTTGTCCGCGAGTCTGACTAGTTCTTGGCCGGTTTTTTTAAATACAAATTTGGAAAAGTTACACCATCATCTATTTCCAATTAGGAAACTAGTCAGTGAAACCGAAATCTATGCAAAATTAGTGAAAGTTATAACCTAACTAGTTCCAAAATGACTTGCGCCATTCATGGACAAACAAAAAGTTTGTTTACCTATTTAAATGAGTTTTCTGGTGTAATTTGTTCGTAAAATAGAATGTTTTAACCACTTCTTAATTAGTTATTCAGGAATTTTAGCTTGTGTGTTCTACAACTAGTGAGAGTGGTAAGAAGTTGTTTTGTATATCATTGTTATTTTAATATATACCTAGTTATAGATTTGTACGTGTTTATTAGACATTGTTACAGCAGTCGCTATAATCACCATAGTTCTCTTAGTAGCCAATCCACTACCATCACACCATTATAACCCATGTTGTTTTCATCCGTAGATTTCTCAATAGTTCTATCCGATCCGGTGGTTGTCCTTGGCTGCATTTTATAGTGCAGACAGGGATGGGACCTTGGGACCTTGGGACCTTGGGACCTTGGTGTCCACTTCATAGTTTGCGAGTAAAATTGTTATTGAAAAGAGCCTCTACGTGTTGGCTTCGGCTCCACGCACGCCTTCCAAATGACTGATATTCAGACGCAATGAAAAAATGCTGCTCCAAATACTGTCTTCGATTAAAACATCCAGAAACTAATGCGTTTGTTTATTAATTCGTAATATTGTACAAGAACTTGCGCCACACACATCCTACTAATATTATAAAGCTGAAAGTTTGTGAGTATGTATGTGTGTGTACCTTTTTGTTACTCAATCACGTAAAAACCGCTGAACCGATTACCATGAAACTCGGTATGTAGATAGCTGGAGACCTGGAATAACATATAGGCTTCTTTTTATCCCGATTTTCTCGCGGGATCGGGCCTTACGCGGGTGAAACCGCGGGGCGCAGCTAGTTTAAAAATACTACTTGATTAAATAATTTAAATCTAAAAATCCATTAATGAGTCTCTACAAATGGCTGGCTGGATGCACTGCCTCTTTGGATAGCAATAGGTATCTATTCGTTGAAAAAACTAATTTTATTACTAACAATAAATTAAGTCCCCTTACCCAATAAATATCACAGTCGCAAGCCTACGAGAGCACATTAAAAAAAAACAAGTGCGAGTGGGACTCGCGCACGAAGGGTTCCGTACCATTATCTTTACAAAAAAATGTTGACAACGGCACGCAACGTTAGCATTTTTATTATTACGATTGACGGCGTCAGCGGTAAAAATAAATCATCTTAAACATTTGTTTTTAGTATTTGTTGTTATAGCGGCGTCAAAAATACATCATCTGTGATAATTTCAACAGTCTAGCTATCACGGTTCACGAGATACAGCCTGGTAACAGACGGACAAACAGACAGTGGAGTCTCAGTAATAGGGTCCCGTTTTTACCCTTTGGGTACGGAACCCAAAAAATGTACTTAGGTCTACTTTTGTTTAAAAAAAATATTTGCATTTGTTTTAATATTCGGTTACTTAATAACCAACAGTATTTTTTAGAACCAACTAGCTGACCCGGCAAACGTTGTTTTGCCTTATAAATTATAGATAATTAAATTTTTCCTGAATTTTCTTTGCTATAAACCTCACGGAGCCCGAGACCTTTCCAACGAATGCAAAACCGTGGAAATCGGTTCGTGCGTTCTGGAGTTATAGCGTCAGGAAGGAAAACCCGACTTATTTTTATATAGTAGATGACATTAACAACTGCATGGCCTACAAAATCAGGTTACACTAACAAAATTGCAACAGAACTAGAGATCTTGCTCCGTCTCAGAAAGCAGGCATCCGGCTCCGATAACGAGACATTTATAGAGACTTCAGTTCTTTGCCCGATTCTATTGTAAAAAGAACTGGACGATTATAATTTGTGACCCTTAGGGTACGGAACTCTAAAAATGTACTTAGGTACTTAACTACTTTAATTTAAAAAATCCATTAGCATTTTGTTTATAATTCAGTTACATAATAATCAACAGTATTTTTAGAACCAATAACATTAACAACTGATGGCCTACAAAATCAGGTTACACTAACAAAATTGCAACAGACCTAGAGATCTTGCTCCGTCTCAGTAGGCATGCATCCGGCACCGATAATGACACCTTTATAGAGACTTCAGTTCTTTTCCCGATTCTATTGTAAAAAGAACTGGGCCATTTTTATTAGTGACTTTTATTTTTATTTTTGTTATTTGGTAGATAGGTAACCTATAAAATTTTTGAAATTAAAATTAGTGACGATAAGCAACTAACACAGAAACTTGATGTACCTAGTAATTTAATTGTTTTTTAGAAAAGTGCACAAAAATTGAGAAATAAAAAATAAAGTGTTTAAAAAAAAAAAAGAAAAAAAAGGTAACCTACCTACCTATTTATTTATTTAGATACCTACCTATTTATTTCATAAATACTTGAATATAATGTCTTGTGCACTAAATACTAAATTAAATTTCAAA
The DNA here is from genome assembly GCA_958496205.1 of Idaea biselata. Taxonomy (NCBI): domain Eukaryota; kingdom Metazoa; phylum Arthropoda; class Insecta; order Lepidoptera; family Geometridae; genus Idaea; species Idaea biselata. The sequence goes on from OY292402.1 coordinate 5,080,175, forward strand.
CTAAATTAAATTTATTAAAAGTAAACGAGTAAATTAAATTTATTTAAAGTATTAGACGACCTCTGTAGCTCTCGGGGGAAAGCTCGGCTGCAATGCAGAAGGTTGCGGGTTCGATTCCCGCTGGGTGCTAATATTTATGCTTAAAAACAAATATTTGTTTCTGCTCTGCGTGTTTTCTATGCATCATACATAAGTACGTATTTAGAGAAAAAAAGTAAAATATGTAGTATATCCGTTGTCGAGTACCCATAATACAAGCCTAGTGCTTAGTTTGGGGCTAGATTGCGCTGTGTGTAACGTTGTGCAATATTTATCATTACTTAAGTTTTTGATAGGTAGGTTAAGTATGTAATTTTCAATGGAAACTGTTCCCCATATTATATGAGAAAATTATGAATTAAGTAATCATAAGTCATTACTTGTGATTTATAAGTAAATACTAGTGACTTACCATGACAATTGATTAAATCTCCTATCCGAGCACGTAATTACATCACTTAAAATAGGCTCAGCTCGGACAGCAAAAAATTAAAAAACCATTTGTCATCCTTTTAATTAGAAGCTTAACAAACCGGATGCTGTTTTTCTATTCGATTTTACATTAATAAATTGAATCATAAAAAATATGTCAGGTCAGGCGGGCTGGTTAAATTGCTGTGGGCTAAAATTGAGGGTACAAGCTTTGATGAAAACAAAAATAGTAGATACGGTATAATCTAACATTGCGTATTCGAAAAAAATGAGATAGAAACACCTACATGCATTTTTATAAAATTATTGTATTTAAAAACAAAATGATTCAGGCATTTGTAAATAAGCAAAAAGGCGTTCTTATAGAATTAAAAAAGACAATCGCAGTGTGACATCACGTGCTCACGCGGCAACGGTTCGACATATGTACAACTGAGGCTAGTGCGTCAGCTAGACGCAGCTTTATCGTCTTATTGTCCGAGACTAGGTAACGTATCTGCTGTTTTTTTGTTTTCATCTAAGGGTACAAGCGACCCGTGCCAATCGCTGACGTGTCTCGCACCTGAATTTTGAGGCAGATTTTGTAGCGAACGTTTGGCGACGACGGTTTAACCGACTTTCAAAAAGGGAGGAGCATATCAATTCAATGTATGTTTTTTTGTTACAGGTTATCGACGTCATCTGAGGACCGATCGCTATTAGAAAGGTTAGTAGCTTCTGGTTGGTCCCATAAAAAGTTGGTGAGGATCTACTCTGATGAGAACCTTTAAAATGATGTGTAAAGTAGCATCCCAGAATGAAGTAAATGACTATTTTTAACCTATTACCAACTATTTATGTATTCTGTGCTATTACCAATAGAATCGACTAGACAGATGACAGAAGACAAATCTAGAATCGGCTAATTAATGTTCATATAGAAGAATCCTTTCGCTTAGCCATTTTTAGCTCATACCTCTTTGGAGGTGGGAACCTGACTTATAAATTGTAACTGAACATCAAACGCTGCCAGAACTAAGTTAGTTAGTTAACTTAGCTTCACATAGTCGAGCCAGTTTCATATACATGTGCGCCGTTGGGTGTCCACGACAAACTATACCAGCTATGCACTGGCGAATTAGTTTAGGGTTTATTTAACAGTGGACGATCTACTTAATCTGTTGAGATAGTAGTATTTGCCTACTCGTAAGATGCACCGCTGCAATCTAAAAATAAACTATTTTTTTGGTTTTATTCGCGTGCATGCTTTCAATGCTCAACGTTTCGAGATCGTTACAGGTCTCTTCTTCAGGATTTCCAGGCATGAGTTTAATTTCAGTCCAAAATCGCGAAAACAGAACAAAAATCTACACCTGTTCGACCAGTTTTCCGGCACAAAACTAATAGACCGAGAAAAGTATGGAATTCTACTCTTTCGCCGATATAGGAAAACTTTTCGGTTGACCTCGATAAAGTCGATAAGCTAGTAAAGCCTAGTTCACTGTTCGTCCTGAATAAAAGTTAAGTAAGTGGACTTAACTGTTTCAATCGTACACTACCTACTGAAAGAAAGTGTAAGTGAAAATAACTGTAATCGCCTCAATAGGTTTACAAATTCATGATATGCTGTGGTGGCATGATTTATGATAGGTAGGTAATGCAATGATGGAAAAATATTATTTTGACGGCACGGTGCGGTTCTGGTTCGCTCGTCTGTTACGGCTATCAGATTTCCGCGAAAACTCACATTATAAGTTCCAAAAGGTACTTTGATTATCAATTTTCTTTATTTTTTCAGACGTTACATTTTAGAAGCACATGTAATATAAGGAACACTTCTAAAAACCAATAAAAATTAAAAATCAAGTTACTTTTTAGTACCTACCTATAACTTTTTGCGAAACTCTGAATTTACTGATATTCTTTTATCATGTTGACTCGGAATCTTGACATTAAAATTATTGATTCTTATCTTCTGTTTTCGCGATGTTGTATTGAAATTAAAGACATTTTTCGGTTTGAATCGCGTGGTTTTTATTACACAGGAACGTTTTTGATATGATTTTAATAGTTTTTAATGATAAGACGGTAGTCTCACTGAAACTTTTTAATACATTAGAATGACAAATCACATCTTAGTCTATCCTGAAGAAGAGACCTGGAAAGGTCTCGAAACGTTGAGCGTTGTAACAATGCTAAAAGTAATAAAAACCACGCGATTCAAACCGAAAAATGTCTTTAATTTCATTAAAATTTTTGTTCTAACTACACAGTTACAACAATAAATGATACTTATTCTTCTATATAATACCATAGACCTCAGTTTCTGGTATAAATTTCAACTTGCTATAGATTTACCCATTTCTGAATAGAACGACAGACAGACGGACAACCGAGTGCTCATCTAAGGGTTCTATTTTTACCTTTTGAGGTATGGAACCCTTAAAACGAAGAAACTTTTCTACCTACCCTTTCCTATCTACCTCCTAATCTTTAAGTTTTCAGTTTCAGACGTAGGTAGGTAATAAGTCGTAGGTAGAATCTTGATACTAAAATTACACCTAATAGAGTCTGGTATAAATTTCTACTTGCAAGGTTCTCCCGTTTCTAAGAAAATCGACTCACAGACAGACGGATATGTGAGGTATCGTATAAGGTTACCTTTTATCCTACAGAACCTGAAAACGAAGAAAGGAACTTTCCCCTCACCCAATCTACCTACGTAATCTTTAAGTTTTCACTTTGAGACGTAGGTAATGAGTCGTAGGTAGGTCCAAGTACTCCATTAGCAGTATTCCAGAATGGATTCTGGATAACCAGGACCATTTGTAAACCTTTCTGAAGAGGCGAGATAGCATAAATATTTTTTTATGTTAGATCATTAGCATTACCTATGCCTATCTCACTAGCCTGCGGAAAGGCTCTTGAAAGAAAATTATAATAAATTTAGGGATTCTTAATTTTAGTTTAAATATGAAAGAATTTCGAGGAATACGAGGAGCTTATTGTCCTAGCTGCGTCCGCCCTTGCTTAGGTGTGCTAGTTAAGCAACGCCTGGTGCGGTCTTTTCTTGGATGGGTGATAAATAATGTGTGTACGAGACAAACTCCATACAAACTTTACAAACGTAGTTTTTTCTCCATACAAACATAGTCAACTGTTTTCTCCCTGGATAAAGACATAAGAGAAAATATGTTTATGCCATAAAACCTATTTTATCTATCAGCCATGACCATGGCCGTAAGTTCGATATTTTTTATATTTTATTTTTTCTAAATTTAATTTCTATTCTAATTAGAAAATAAATAAAAAACATAGGGACATGGTCATGGCAGATAGGTACGTATAGGTTTTATGGCATAAACATATTTGCGCCAATGTCTTTATCCAGTGAGGAAACAGTCGACTACATTTGTAAAGTTTGGGACTAATATGGTAGAAAGTAGACTAAAAGTTATGCCTAAAAACTCGGTCAGCCTCGAGTCAGCCTGGGCCCGTCCCTACCCCGATTGATCCCCTAAAAACGGGCTGAGTTCAGACGGGCCCAGGCTGACTCGAGGCTGACCGACTTTTTTTAGCATAACTTTTACTACTCTTTCCACCATATTAGTCCCAACTTGGTACTCGATGAGGTAAGTTTCCAGGCCCGATTGCTCCCCTAAAAACGGGCTGAGCTCAGACGGGCCCAGGCTGAATCGCGGCTGACCGAGTTTTTTAGGCATAACTTTTACTACTCTTTCCACCATATAAGTCTCCAGTTGGTACTAATGAGGTAAGATAACCAACTTCCCCCTCCTAATCTATGATATGAGGACACCATAACACCACAGTCGACTACGTTTGTATGGAGAAATACTAGGTAGACTTTCCTCTTAAGCAGGTAGTAGTCATTAGGTCAAGTTAGAATTATAATGTATAGATAGGTATAAGTACGTATGTAGAAGACTTGAACTTAACTAGGTACAAATATCTACTAATACTCTGAAGTAACTTAGTTTATAGAACCACGAACCCACGAACACAAACTTAGTCTAGCTGGCTACTTCAATAATTAAGTTCGCGACTTAAATAGGTGGGTAGGTAGGTATCCCTAACTTGGAAGTATCAAATCAGTGTTGCCATCTTCATACACGCTTTAACAGCTCAAAAGTCAGTAAGCAGTATTTTTTTAAACGACTTAAAAAAGGGCAGATTATCAATTCGGTTGAAGGTTGGGTTACCAGATCTCCGGATTTGTCCTGAGATCTCAGGATTTTTGGACATTTCTCAGGATTGCGGGCGGATTTCGCAAATCTCTTAAAATCTCAGGATTTTTAGAAATTTCAACAAAATACCAACTTAATGAAAGATTTTTTAGTAAAAAGTAAACTAACTAAAAATAATCATTCATTATTTATCTAATTAGAAACCTACTACTGGTGCATTTTTTCTTGAATTCAATCAGCATTACTTTACGACTGTATTTTATAGTTACTTAAATAAATAGTGCTGCTAAGAGATACCTACTAAATCTTTATCTTTAAAGTTTTATCATAGGTACCTTATTGTAATAATTGTACAATTAAAATTGGTCAGAATCATTTGGTATCTTCTAATAATCATTCTTTGGTTATAATTGCATAAAATTAACACCTATTTATAACGCTGCCAACCCCCCCCCCCCCATTACGAGTATTAAAATTGTAAATAAGTATGGGAAAAAAAATTAAGTGTGAAAAATCTCAGGATTTTTTGGTGGAAATCAGGACTTTTCTCAGGACTTTTGTTTTTTTCATCTGGTAACCCTAGTTGAAGGGGACTCTATGAGACTTCGCTGTCTTTCTGTCGATTCACCAGGCTGTAACTCATGAACCGTGATAGCTAGACAGTTGAAATTTTCACAGATTATGCTTGTCTGCTGCCGCTATAACAACAAATACTTAAAACAAATATTTAAGATGGGCTCCCAAACAACCGTTGTTTTTTAAAGTTAAACGCAACAATGGCGCGATTTATTTTCACCACTGGCGCTATCTAGTGATAAACTGGCGTCAGTAGAAAACATAAATGCAAACATGAGTCGTCTCGTCGCTTTCACGTATTTCGCTATTTATTTTAAGGTTTCGTACCCAATCCGGGTTCCGTACGTGATAATGGTACGGAACCCTTCGTGAGCGACTCCGACTCACTCTTGACTGGTCTTTTATTACGACTGGCAAACTTCTTCGGTCTTCTATTTAATCTTACGCATGGTAGAAACTTAGTAGACTCACAGCTTATGAAGTCTCGCTACATATTATATTTAATATCAAACTTTATTTGAAGTCGGTAGTATCAAAGAGCCTACCGTACAATTTGCTCTCGTCTGGCAGTGACGTTCAAGCCCCATATCAAAGGGTTATTTCAGACCTATTTACAAAAATATGTCAACTTTGAGTCTTGATCTCTGGGATTTAGGGACCAATTTAGCATGAAATCTTGTTTAATCAGTTTGACCAATTTAACAGTGACACAACACACAATATCAACAGCGACAGACCGCTTGAGAACCATTAATAATTACTTTTGTTCTACTAGCAGAATCCCGCGGTTTCACCCGCGTAGGCCCTGATCCCGCGGGATTGTCCAAAAACCCTTTCTTAGTGGATCCCTACATACCACAAAGAACACACTCTCCAATTTTCATATCTCTAGGACCAGCGGTTTGGGCTCTTACACTCGTGTAGTTTTACACGTAGAGTGACTACTATTGGCACACTTTCTGTACCTACCTTATCTTCTATGCAGCTATAACTTTGTTATTGATAAATTGTTTCGTAAACCGTGTTTTACTAAATAAATTTATTTGTATTTTGGTATTCCTTACAAACTCAGATCAAATATAAAACAGATCAGTCAGATGTTGCAAGGTGATTGCAAGGTGCAATTTTGTAAACAAAAGTTATATCATCGCTTGATTTATACTTGAACTATACTTTTGTAACTGTCAAGTTATTGATTTTTTTTGTCAAGCCATTTTAGACTTAGCAAATAGTAAATAAATCGAGACGCGTTTATTCAGCAACATAAGAAGACAGACTGCCCAGTGCCCAGTCTGTCTTCTTACTCTTGTGTATTTACTTGCCAATTGTTTTTTTTTGTGATGGCAGTCAGCGGCGACAGCGACCGAGCGACGCGACTAAAGAGAAACCTCTTTAGTCGCGTCGGTCACTGTCGCCGAAGACTCGATTGTGAGCAAGGCTCACAACTTGGACAATTATTATAAGTATTATAGCAGAACGCATGGTATTGTGGGAACAAACATGAAATACATGTAATTTCTTCAACGTGACCTCTTTTTGTTTATTATTCCGCGACCCTGGAGACTTTAATCACGGAGGAGTTAATTTGCACTCAATTACTGGAGACCCTGAATTTTTTATGAAGGTCTCGTAGTTAGGTAGGCTTCAATAATTGTGTAGTAAAAACAGAATATAAAGAAATGTTCATATGTTCATAAATATGGGTAATAATATATACCGTAAAAGGCACCAACTTTGCCAACACCAAAACATTGCCCAAAAAGCAGTTTCTAAGCAAATCTGTTAAAATTGAAAAATATTGTAGCGTTATGGTTATATTTACTAATTGGAAGAAAAGTAGATTATGTATCTGACAACACGATGCATTGCCTTGGTTCCCAACTCCGTTCAGTCACCTGTCAGGTCTTGTCGAATGTGATGTGTTTTTTGCGGGCAAATTTTTCAGATATTTTAGAGTGAATTTTACGTCACGGTGAAAACGCTGGAAAGTTGATTTTACTGTATGTAATAGAATACCAATTTTAAAGCATTTTTGATTAGGTTTCAGTATTCTAAGCCTTAAAATACAACAGTAATGGCGGTGGGCAAAGATACCCTGAACTGTTCAGACCTATTCTTGTCAACTTTGCCCTTCATCAAAAAGCACATAGGGTTGCAAAAATTTCATTTTAACCGACACAAAAAAAATGAGAATCCCAACTTATCGATTTTTTATGTATCATTTAGACTGTTTTCTTGAAACAAACTCAACAATCACAAACATAAGTCACTGTGTAATTCGCAAAATATAGTGGATTCGTTATATTTTTTAAGAAAACAGTGTTTTTCTTAAAAATTATAAAAAATACATACTTAGTTACTTAGTTTGTCAAACTTTGATAATACATTTTTATTTATAATACTAAATTCTAATTGAAACAGCATTTCTGATATTCTGCAACATTCGAAACTTATAATAGACACGTGACAACCCTAGAGAGTTACAACAGCTTGTTAGGATTTGTATGGAAAAGAGTAATAATCGCTAGGTAATATTGCCCACTGATTTTACTGCAAAACTGCTTATGCTACAAACGAAAATTCAAAGACTAGGCCTAGATTATATATTTTTCTAGATATTATCTGAATTACGTATAAATAGGACTCGAATTAAGTCAAAAAATAGGCGTGGGCAATGTTGGTCACAACTGCGGATTATTTTACCCGCGATCAAAATCAAGAAAAAAATAGTTTTAAAGTGTAATATATTTATTCAAATGGTTATGTAATGCACCATATGATCGTAATACACCTTACAAATAAACAAAAAATGCATGTTCCTATAGAAAAAAAAGGATTTTTTTTCGATTTTATAAAAAAAACGGGCAAAGTTGGTGCCTTTTACGGTACTTAAATACCAGTGATAGGTAGGTAGGCCTCTGGGTCGAATGGGCGCCCATACAATAGGAGGGTCTTTAAGCGCTGGTCATCAATTACAGACCCACCCCCGAGGGTTCCGTACCCATATACATACAGTCGTAAATGATTACGGAAATCCGACTCGCACTTAACAGTTTTTTTTTAATCGATAGATGATCGTTTGACCACTATCTCACCAGATAGTAAGCGATGCGGTCTAAGATGTAACTCGCTGTATTTAGGGGCTTCCTAAGACCTTATGGCATTCTGATTCCCATAGCTTATGATAATGGTAATGATAGCAAACTGTTTTAAAGGAGAATCGAACCAGCGACCTCCTGAGTCGCAGGTCGACATTCGTTCACTGTGCCCATGAGCTAGGCAGAATGGTTTTAGTTAGAAATGCGAATGAAAATAACAGCGCGAGTTATTTATACGTTTCGGGAATGGTTCTCGTTTCCTGCCCATTAATTATTTGCATGAAGTTGAATTAGTTACCTTATTATGTAAACGATGATGGCTGAATTATCGTAAATTATTTAGCTCCACCCCGGTTCCATAACCTAGATTTGGCTGGACCTAGTTTAAAACCCTGGATTTTGTATTTCTATATTTAGGTAATATTGCAAAGGGGTTGTTGGTCGGAACATATTATATTTGCCTAATTGCAACAAAGATTGCCGATATGATAAAAAAAACGTGTGGCACACGGGAACTGCCGCGGTAAAGCTATTGCAAAGCATTTTTTTTTATTAGTGTGGGTGTTAGGTTTTCTTTTCGTTACGGAATTTCTTAATTCGGTCGCCACGCTCAAAACCCGCGATAAAAACTATGCAATAGCTTAAAAATAATAAGCAATATATTGGGTACAAGACAACGGATATACTTACTTGGTAGGTAGGTACATGTTTTATAGTTTTTTGTAAATACATACATTAAGATGCATAGAAAACACGCAGACCAGAAACAAATATGTATTTATAATAATGGTTTCCAGCTAGATCGTAAATGCGTTGCATTATCGATTCACAATCAGCAGAAAAAAAAATGTGCACTGGAGTTAATACTAACCCAGTTTTTGATGAAGGTTCGAAATACGTATTTATCCCGGTTTTCTTCCCGTAAAGTTAACAGAGAGCTATTCAAATAAAGCCCAGCTTATGGCGTATCCGAGTGTAACAGTCCGGGAAGAGATTTTCATATTTTTTTGTTCCCATGCACCCTAATCCATCTCCATCACATGATACGTGAGTGCTTGCATAAGGAAAACTTCTGGATTCTTGTAAACAAAAGTGGCCTTAGTTCGAAGCCTAAGGAGGGTTGGATATTCACGACTAATTCCTGCATATTTATATTTAGGTAGGACCTCTTTTGTTTGTTTCGATCGTCTTTTGTTTTTATTTCGATCGTGGGTCCAGTTGACCACTATCAATGAAAAGGTGCGTTTGGTCCCTATATTTAAACCCTTTTTTTTTTACGTTAGGAAAATGTATTAAATTACATCCCCTCCACCCCCGGGGGAAGGCAGAGGGGTATGTGGGGCTCTCCGGGCGTGAAGCGCCACGGCCTAACCACTAAAAACCTAACGAGTTCCTCCCATGCTTTATGTTGGGAACACAGGCGCTATGTAAGTATTCTTCTGTGTCTCCCAACAGCACCGGCCTCTGCAGACCTCCATCTCTCAGAGTTTGAGCTCTGTTTCTTCTAAGTTGGCGCACCGGAACTACAGTGCGCCCCACTCGGGCCCTTTACGACGACAGACCCCCCCGAGTCCGCCGTTAAAACTAACATTCTCAACTGACATCAACTTGGGCAATAAGTATATAGCCAAAAAAAATTAGCATTAGGGCCCTGGAGCCGTATATTTGAACTACTGGAATCAAATTCGTATGCGAAAGTTCGACTTCCGCATGCTTTCTCTCGCTCGTTGTGTATGTTCGTGAGCGAGACCGCGAATCCATTCATTAGCTTTTCGTATACGAGAGAGTTTTCTATCGGTTCAAAAATACAACTACTGGTCTTGTTTTGAAAGTGGTTAACTCCGATTTTCAAATAAAATGTTACTGTTCGACTAATTGATTGTTTTTTAGGACCCCAACAATGTTTTTCGTTGTACAAGGAACCCTTTGCGAATTTCTACGTAGCTAGGTATCGTGTTAGAAAAACTAGGACATGACTTTATTAAAGTAAAAGTCAAAGTCTTGTTCAAAGTTGGAAAACTGGGTTGTGTTTTGTATTAGTTTGTTTAGTTCATTTTCAATTAAACTTAGTGGAAAAATTTTTTTTACCTATCTTTCAAGAGCCATTTTAAAACTTACTATGAGTAGACTAATCCTACTTGTGCAAGTCATAGTTAGCAAGAATTAATTGTTATTTTCAGGGGCTAGATAGGGCCAATTTTGAAGATCATTTTGAAGATCTTATTTTTATATAAGGCAGAATTGTCCCACTGCTGGACGCAAGGCGAACCTTCCAACTCTTTCATTCGGGTCTATTTTGGGCTATGGTTTGCCAATCACGGTTAAATTTGTCGATCTCGTCACGCCATCTCCGCTTTGATCTGCCGAGTCACCTCTCGTAGTTTGAAATCCTGTCAGTAGTAGGGTTGCCAACAGTTTTTTCGAAAAATATAGTATTTGTGGCTAAAAAATATAGTACGACCCAAAAAAATATAGTACAAAAATTAGAGCGGTGTTTTGTAGAATATTTCGAAAAAAATACGTATTTTTTGCACTTAACCTTTTTTTCACACTTTCAAATACTCTTTCTTTCTTGAGTATAAAAAAAATGTTCCCGACATTCAATCTTTAAATTATGAGCACCTTTTTTATGGCTTTTCTTTATTTCCCTCTACATACTCGTAGGAAACAGTCCTCTGTAAATGCAGAGAGGAGGAATTTATAAAAGAAACAACTTTTTACAAATTATGCCAGAAATATAGTATTTTTGCGTACTATATGTGCTTTCAAAAATATATAGTACGCTGAGCTGAAATATAGTACAATACTATATATTATAGTACGGTTGGCAACCCTAGTCAGTAGTGACTTTTGCCGAATTCCCTCTGGCATGCGGGTCACATGCCAGAGTCGCACGATGCGCCAGACGTGTCCCACTCAGTCCCATTTTAGCATGGCGGCTTTGTGACCTACATCCACTATTTTTGTGATAATAATCATTATTACAATTATCTTTAGTCTGAAATGTTCTGTGATTTATTTTTGAAAGGTACAACATTACGCCAATGACTTAAGACGTCCTACTGCCCCGGCCTGTCAATGTCAGTACACATCACCGCTTTTAGGGTCGTATCAATGCTTAGTTTACATTACAAGTACAACATCTTGAGTATTTATCTGGTATCTGTTTGTCATAAAATGGAATTGAATTGATTATTATTCAATAAAATTTTAAGCTGTTTTAGTAATCAAGCGAGCGGCAGCCTGGGTTTTATGGTAGCCCTGGATATTAAGGCTTCAATATACTATGGCCGGGCGACCGACGGTGGGGGCACGCACAGCCGGGTTTCACAACGGGAGCATGTTGTGTGGGGAGCTTGACAGGGCTGACAGTTGGGTAATATAAATAATGAAATTTTGATATTAATATTGTGTAGGTAGGTATAGGTACTTATTTGAAAAATTCAATAAGAACAAGTAAAAAAAACTCCCCTTATAATTGAGCAAAACCTTAAATTAGTCAAACTCGTTTTTTTAAGGATTCCGTAGCCAAACGGCAAAAGACGGAACATTTATAGATTTGTCATGTCTGTCTGTCTGTCCGTCCGTATGTCACAGCCACTTTTCTCCGAAACTATTAGACCTATTATTTAATTTATTTGAACTGAGCTGGCTTAGGTACGCCAACTATAGGTGGACTAAAAGCTTTTAATTTTAAAATCTCAAGAGCAGACTTTTAGCTTTTCCTTCAAGGTAGACGACTATTTTATTTATCTACTTGTTAAAAAGTCTAATAGATGTCTAGGTACCTTTAACTTTGGCAAAGTAACGCATTTCCCACTCCTCTCCCCTCAGGGATTTTCAGCGAAAGTGTGTCAAAGTCTTTACTTGTAATTACTTGACTCGTGTAAAGTAAACAAACATGGTAATAAAAATAAGGGTGTTAAAATAAACACGCTTTAAACGCACAGTCACCAAGAAAAAGAATAAATTTAGTCTCTTTTTAATTGGAGCCCTCTTAAACCTAATGATCTCTAAAAATCGTAAAAAAAAATCGTAAACGCTCCGAAGCCCATAATAATCAACAGCTAAGGTCATAAATCATCTAGTCCAGAGATGTAGATAAATTGAAAGTAATTACATTTTATCGAGTTTAAATGTCGAACGGTTGAGTGCCGCAGACTAAAGACTTACATAGCGTCATCTGACCATAGACATTTTGGTAACACTTTAAAAGATAAAAGCATTTACAGCAGCAGGGAACGGACTTGTCCCTGTCGCTTGTCGGATGTCCAACCTCATCATTAGTAGGTAAGTGATGAGGTTGGATGAGGTCTAACGGTCGCCATGCGACACGGTCAATTTCTGTACTTCATTTAGGTATGTTCCAGCGACTCTTATCGTTTTTAAATGTCGAATGGTTGAATATCACAGACTAAAGACTTGTCGATATCGTCACCTACCAAAGACATTGTAGAAATATTTAAGGGAAAATTGCATCTTCAGTAGCCAGGATCGGACCACAAGTTATTTGGGACAAATTAAAGTCCTAATTAACTCTTGGACGCGTTCACGACACTAAAGTGCCTGCCAATAAAGTTACTTGTGAACACTAATCAACACTTTACATGAGGATGGTGGCGAACTATCCACCGCCAACATAACTAGTTAGTTATATCCAAACAAGTGAGCATAGCTGGCATAGTTTACTAATAAACTGTCTCGACTACTAGTCGAACTCTAGCACTCTTTTAGCATTGTTTCAACAGTCAACGTTTCGTTTCTATTCTGAAGAAGGAAACGAAACGAAACGTTGAGCGTTGAAACTATGCTATAAGTAATAAACACCGATTAATACCGAAAAATGTCTTTAATTTCAAAACTAACATAAGCTAGCATTTAGAGGAGTTTGGAGTATGTTTTTTGTCAGCAGACAAAAGTCATTAGTCCGTGAAGCTCTAACACTAATCATCGTCAAAGTCAGGCCTTGGCAGTGACAAAAATCGTTTAAAATTCTTTTAACTGTGCCACTGCGCTCTTGTTGCGTCGATTTATTACTGTACCAGGGAAACGTTTTATAGTGGTCGAAATAATGACGTAATGCAGAATGCTAACTAAATGGTGTACGACTCATAGTTTTAGAAGATTTAAACAGCGTACGCAACTTTTATCCAAGCGTTTTATGGCGCTGTAGAGCCCGGGACATTGTTAGGTGGAGTAAGGTTGCCCAGCACCTGTACCACCCTCCCAACCTAGTCAGCCATGCCCAGAGGAAAGAACAGGTCAATATGTCTGGAGCTAACTTAGTTCGAAGCAGTTGGACATCAAAACCCTCTAGTTTAGGGTGTGAGAGCTCTAAAGGTCATAGCCCACTTACACGACTCTGCTCCCACCCGGCAAAAATAATATAATTCAAATATGGGCTTTAAATATTGCTCTTTAGATATATTTTACATTGGCATCATAAATTAGCAGACAGCTCGCTTTCAGTGAGCTTACCGCCGTCAGACTGCTCGTCAGTCAGTGTAAAATATATCTAAAGAGCAATATTTAAAGCCCATATTTGAATTATATTATTTTTGCCGGGTGGGAGCAGAGTCGTGTAAGTGGGCTATGACCTTTAGCCTAGCTAGAAGTCTAGATCAACGCCTCCTTAGGTATTTCTCAATATCATTGCAATGCTGACTACGAGCTTTCAAGTCTAACCTAACCTAACGCGATCCAATAGTAAACTTCCATCGTATTTTCTTTCCTCTTCATCGTCTTTTATTTCTGTTTTGAACGTCTTTCGTTTCTCTTTTTCACTTCCGACTTATTGCTTACTGACAAAATGTAGTAATTAAGCAATAGAGCATCTGTAAAAAAAATAATCTGATAGAAAACTGACAGGATCATTGTAGGCTCTGACTGAAGGCGTACGTATCTGACGTAATTCGTAAAATTATCCAAATTATTAATTCCGTAAATATTATAGTTATGACTATTGGGTCCAAAATACTGAGTAACTGGGCCGTACCAATGACCCCTTATATCTAAAAGTTGCCTTGTTCTTTAAATCATCCAATAAGAAAGGGTTTATTTTTACAAGGAGAAATACATCATCAAAAATCCTCCCATGACAGGATTCGAACCTGTGCCCCTCGCTTGCCGGGCGAGTGGCAAGCGAGGGGCACAGGTTCGAATCCTGTCATGGGAGGATTTTTGATGATGTATTTCTCCTTGTAAAAATATTTTTCTAGTAAAAATGCCTTGAGCAATAAAAACATAAGAAATATTAAGAAAGGGTTTTCCGAAATTTCTACGAGTCTATGCGACTTACAGGGCTAAAACCGCAGGGCGCTGTGACCCATAAAAACTGCTTAATTTCCATATCGCCGAGGTATTTTGGCAGTATCGCGTGGTAAATAGATACTTCAGCCCTCATTAGGCAGGTTGATGAATGATCAACATGTAGTCGCGTGGAAGTGCCACCCTTTGCGTTGAGGGGTTAAATAAACCTACCTACATCGTTTACGGTTACACAGGGTGTAACTAGATGAATAAAAAAATGGCCAAGTATCCATTTTTTTATTCATCTAGTTACACCCTGTAAAGTCCCTGCAAGACGGTTTCGCGCACGAAGGATTCTGTACCATTATCTTATCATAAAAAAATCGCGTTTGTTGTCTGGAAACCCCACTTGGATATTAATTTTGCCCTCATTAGGCAGGTTGATGAATGGTCAACATGTAGTCGCGTGGAAGTGCCACCCTTTGCGTTGAAGGGTTAAATAAACCTATATCGTTTACGGTTATAAAGGACGTAACTAAATAAATAATGTAAGAAAAATCGGTCAAGTGCGAGTCGGTGTCGCGTACGAAAGGTTCTGTACCATTATCATAAAAAAATCGCGTTTGTTGTACCCACTTGAAATTGAACTTCTGATTTTAGTATTTGTTGTTATAGCGACCCCTGATACATAGGTAGGTAACTACATCATTTGTGGAAATTTCAACTTTCTAGCTATCACGGCTTATAAGATATAGCCTGGTGACATAGAGACCGACAGACGGACAGTGGAGTCCTAGTAAAAGGGTCCCGTTTTTACCCTTAATGTACGAAACCCTAAAAATGCAAAAATGGCTATATAGAATCGTAACAACGGTAATGTATGGAAAATAGTTTTGACGCAACAATGGAAATCGGAGCTTAAGGTCCAACCCTTCTCAGGTTATGGTGATTCTGCGAAAGGCTCCGGCCTCCGATACAGTAGGTATAAATAAACGGAGAGCAGGCTCGTCGATCAAGTGATTTCTAAAGTATGTACTCTTATACGCAAAAACTACTTAAGGGCCCTATTCTGAAAATCTGAAAATCCATGTCGGGCGCATCGAAAATTGTTGATTATTTCATGACGGAATGTCGTGGAACTCTTTTTTGTGTACAGATTGTAGGCGACATTGTTTCCGATATTTTGGTGCAGTTTCCATACAAATATGAAACGTATTGAAGCATATCGACATTTTAGCCAAATCAGACATTTTTTGTCTAAAATTTGGATAGGCTTTGCACCAATAGGAGGTTCTTGTCTTAAAACTACACCAAAATGTAGGAAATAATGTCACCTACAATCTGTGCACAAAAAAAAGTTCTACGACATTCCGTCATGAAATAATCAACAATTTTCGATGAGCCCGACAGGGATTTTCAGTTTCAAGGTCGTTGGCGTATATACTCCTCTTAATCGATTGCAATGTAACTTGATATTAGCCCGGCATAGAATAGGGCTACCTCATCTCTTCCCGTGGGTGTCGTAAAAGGCGACTGAGGGATCTGAGGGAGACTAGCAAACCTTAAGTTCTCCCCGTGCGGTGGCGGATAAACTGCTTGCTAGGGAGGTTGGTGTCAGGCAGGCGGCCGGCCGTGACAATATTGTCAAACCCATTTGCAGAAGGTATGGTCAATGATGACTTAACTACTGCGCCGACCCCAAATTAATTTGGGGTTTAGCGGACCCCGGGCTCCCGAGAAGGATGCAACCGGGAACATCGCTCGGATGAGAAGAGAATGTAACTTGATATTATGTGGATAGCTGGTGATCTGGATTAAGACATAGGCTACTTTATCCCGAGATTCCCACGAAATCGGGATTTACGCTGCTGAAACAACCAGTTCCTTTATATTTCGTCCTTGACTTGTGTTTTCTCGTTAATTTGTCTTCAGTCTTCATTTACCTGTTTTATAACACCCTGTATTACGAAATCCCATCCGGCATTAAGTTACCAAGAAACAATGTCATCGTACTCAAAAGAGAAATAATTATACTTCATTTTCTTCATGAGATAGCTAAAGTTTGTTTACTTGGTTCGTGTAAGAGTGTAAGAACTCCCTCAGACTATATACTACATGTCATATATAACCACAGACATATAGCTATAGATACGTTCATACATAATAGGTATTCAATTAGTAGCTATCGATTTGCAAGTGATAGAAAATGGTTAACAATGTTCCGTCCGTATTGATTTTACAGCCTATAGGCTTCACAAATTATGAAAAGCGTATTATATTTTGCATCATCTAGGTATATCTATAAAAGTAGATGCCCTGACTGACTGACTGACTGATAGATCAATGCACAGCCTAAATCGCTAATAGTAGGGAGCTTATTGTGTGTGTTTTATAAAATAACTAGCTGACCCGGCAAACGTTGTTTTGCCTTAAAATTATAGATAGTAGCCGATTCTCAGACCTACTGAATACGTATACAAAATCTCATAAAAATCGGTCAAGCCGTTTCGGAGGAGTACGGTAACTAACACTGTGACATGAAAATTTTATATATCAGATTAGACTAGCTGACCCGGCAAACGTTGTTTTGCCTTATAAATTATAGATAGTAGCCGATTCTCAGACCTACTGAATGCGTATGTGAAGTTTGGTGGAGATCGGTGAAGCCGTTTCGGAGGAGTACGGTAACTAACACTGTGACATGGAAATTTTATATATAAGATATTAGACAGATGATGTAGACATCCGATAAAAAAGGATTTCTCGAAATTCCTACGGGATCAGAAACTACGTGGGTGAAACCGTGGGACATAGCTAGTATGTCGTCAAGTCAAGTTAAAGGCCTTAGGGGCGACCTGAAAACTCTAACACTAAACCCCATTTCAAAAACTCAAATGAAAAATGTAAACAGAAATCCCAAATATTTATTTGAAAGTAAAAGCTCTTTATATTACTTTTTCTTTAAAATTGACAGTTCTTTGTTTACATTTTTGATGTAAGTTTCTGAAATAGAGCATAGGTGCGCCACACCAATACACGAAAAGCTAAACTATCGCCAAACCAAAAGTCTTTAATCCACGAGAGTTATTACAAGTAAAAAGTAGATATTTTCATACTTATTTATATTCAGTGGAAGGCATAAACAGCGACACAATTTGAATAAAAGTACTGCATTGTGTTTTTAGGTGGACAGCAGTATTAACTTTATTATTTTCCTGCTGCCGAGCTACCATTTCGTATTGTAAGACAGAAATTAAATACCTACTTTGGTAAGAACTTGACAAGTTAAGAGTTTTTGTTTCGGGAACTGGGACAAGGTAGCAATAAAAATGTATAATTAAGACATCTATAGAAATATTTTCAACTAGCTGCGTCTTGCTGTTTCGCCCGCATTAATCCCGATCCTGTGGAAATATCGGGATCAAAAGTAGCCTATGTTACTCCTCGATAAAGTAGTTTTCTATTGGTGAAAGAACTTTTGAAATAGGTTCAGTAGTTTCGGAGCCTATTCGTTACAAACAACAGTTAGTACAAATAAGATTAATAAATACTAGATTGCATCCCGCGGTTACTTCCGCGTAACTCCCAATCCCGTAGGAATATTTGGATCAAAAGTAGCCTATGTTACTTCTCGATAATGTAGCTTTCGATCGGTGATAGAATTTTTGAAATCGGTTCAGTCGTTTTTGAGTCTATTCATTACAAACATACGACACATAAAAATACAAATCTTTATTCTTTATAATATTAATGTAGATAATCAAGCTACTATAATATAGTTGTTTTTACACAAAAATACACAAGTTAAGAGCCCATAAAATAAACATGTTTTAATAGTAAAATTAACATAACAAAAGAGTAAATTTACTAAGCCGGAACTCAGATCTAACTGTCAGACAAGCTTTGGAATAACCACATAATATTTAACACCTGCTGCGTCCCGTGGTTTCAGCCGCGTAAGTCCCGATCCCGTGGGAATATCTGGATCAAAAGTAACTTATGTTACTCCTCGATAATGTGGCTTTCTTTTGGCGAAAGAATTTTTAAAATCTGTCTTGTAGTGTTCGAGTTTATTCGTTACAAACATACATACACAATAATACAAATCTTTCCTCTTTATAATATTAGTGTAGATGTAGATTATAGTTTACATCACGTCTTCTAATCTGCTGTTATTTCAAAATGACTAATACCTACTATTAGGTCAGTTTGAGCAAAAAAAACCTAAAGATGACCCGTCATGATCGAGTGTTTTTCATAAAAAAACATAATAGCTTCCTAGATTTGATTTAGATGATAATAGTCGTTGAATAATTTATTAATCACCTGCTTATTATTTATAACCGCACGGTTAAGCAACGCTTGACGTGGTCATTGCTTCGATAGGAATAGGTGGGAGACTACTATCACACACCCTTAGCGAAAACATGGTTGAAACGTCGAGGTAAGAAAATAAATAATAAAACGCGATTAATACCCTGGAAAATTTACCTATTTTAATAATGGTGTCAGTGGTGTCACTAATGGTCTCTGACACTCTCCGTATATGCTGGGTAGGCGTACACCATCTATACGTCTCACACCTAAAGCGCTGAACCGATTTTGATGAATTTTGCTATAGACATAGATGGCACCCTTCTTTTATCCCGACATTCACCGCGAGGCGCACAGCGTGAATATAAATGGCTTAAGCTGCACAAATTTCTAGTAAAGTCCAGCTGAAAATGCTGAGATATTTTTTTTTATCAAAACGGTGATCTCATCCATTATGACGTTTGATATAGGCGGGAGGTTTACCAAGTTTTTGACCCCTACGGCTGACACCAGGTGGTGGGTGTTAGAAGAGTGAGGAGGGGGGGGGGAGTATTAAACTGCGAGTTAAGCAGTTAATTTATATCTTACAGTATCTACCTACGAAATTGAAAGACTCAAAAGTTCTTTAACATTTCGAAATCATCTCCAAGTTGATGCTTTAAAAATTCAGTAAGCGTAAGTAAGTAAGCTAGATTGGTTTGATACGCTACTTGATGTCTTCAAAACGTAAATAATTTAAAATAAGCGAATTGTTTATTTTTGTTCATGTGATTTGAATTCATTAAGAGGAGTATATACGCCAACGACCTTGAAACTGAAAATCCCTGTCGGGCTCATCGAAATTTGTTGATTATTTCATGACGGAATGTCGTAGAACTTTTTTTTGTGCACAGATTGTAGGTGACATTGTTTCCTACATTTTGGTGTAGTTTTAAGACAAGAACCTCCTATTGGTGCAAAGCCTATCCAAAATTTAGACTAAAAATGTCTGATTTGGCTAAAATGTCGATAGGCTTCAATACGTTTCGACATATTTGTATGGAAACTGCACTAAAATATTGGAAACAATGTCGCCTACAATCTGTACACAAAAAAAAGTTCTACGACATTCCGTCATGAAATAATCAACAATTTTCGATGCGCCCGACATGGATTTTCAGTTTTTCAGAATAGGGCCCTTAAGGCTTAGACTTTGATATGTATGTATACCTACTCATAAATCCTACATCGCACTTGCGATGAAGAAAAATATCCTGAGGAAACCAACATGTCAGTTCACTCAGACCTATGTATACTGCAGTCCGAAATCATGGGACATTCGTCAATCTAATCCGGAGTAGGCTCTTGTGGCGGCTTTCTCCTTTCGCCTTACTCCTTATAGAGGGGAGTGAGGCAGTGCCTTATAGTGCCCCCTTGCCCTACAGTGGGACAAATTAGCGAGCTAATATTATTAAAGTCGATCTAGATACGGACACTAGGAAAGGCGTGAGTATTTTTTGTCCTTTCCTTTCCATTTGTTACCTTTCGCACCTCTCGGTGGCAGATGGTGGTCATTCTCATATGGCAAAGATGATCAAATTCGAAACAAAAGACGATCGAAACAGAAACAAGCTGTTAGGTTAGGCTTGTGACGAAACTACTGGATGTATTTCAACATTTTTTTCACAAATAGAGGGCTACATTATCAAGAAGTAACATTTTGATCCCGATATTTCCACGCAATCGAGACTTACGCGGGTGAAACCGCGGGACGCATATAGTGTATGATATGATCTGTACAATGTTTATTGTTTAAATAAAGCCTACATTACATCTATCTATCTACCCCTTGTTAAGGCTTCGCTTACGACCAACTTTTCTGAAGTTCACTTCTTGTTTTCTTTGAAGAAATTCAAACTCTTTATTTCCAAACATTTTCACAATGAACGTCGGTGAAGCAATGTTAGTCAATTTTGTTTAGGAAAAGTAATATCGTAGCGGCGTACCAGACACGTGCGGAAAGTTCCCGGTTCGCAAATATGCAAATATGTTACCATTCGGACTTTCGTAAATATATGATATCCACATTGTAACAAAATGATTAAACTGCTAACTTTTCAGAGGGACAACGTGACAAATTGGCATACAAGTTTGTTCTCTCTCCATTCCTTTGATGATGACAACGGCATGGTAGGTATCTGCTCAAGCTAAATAACTTTGTACGCTAACCATATTTCAAATATATACCCTCTTACTTACAAAGCAATTCTTTACGCATTTAATAGCAGTTGATTTAGACAAAATCTAACTTACAAACGCTACATAAAGTTTATCACTTCATAAACTTATCGTAAAGTAGCTGTGAAATTAAACTTGACCCCTATACTGGAGTATGATACTAATCATACTCCAGTATAGGGGTGCTGTGCTGGATTGGTTGGATCCAACCATCTGATCACTCCGAAAGGTCTTTAGTATATTCATTGACTGACATCGTGTCAGCTAAGCTAAATTGGCTAGCAATTCTTTACGCATTTAATAGCAGTTGATTTAGACAAAATCTAACTTACAAACGCTACATAAAGTTTATCACTTCATAAACTTATCGTAAAGTAGCTGTGAAATTAAACTTGACCCCTATACTGGAGTATGATACTAATCATACTCCAGTATAGGGGTGCTGTGCTGGATTGGTTGGATCCAACCATCTGATCACTCCGAAAGGTCTTTAGTATATTCATTGACTGACATCGTGTCAGCTAAGCTAAATTGGCTACATTGGATATGAGAGAAGGGCAAGACGTAAATAATTAACAGGTTTCTGTATAATTACTCGATAGATTTGTCTGTTTAGATCAATGATGTTCTTATAGGGGAAGATACGATATATTCTAACATTGCGTAGTCGAAAAATGAACTAGAAACATCTACATGCAAATTAACACCCCATCATAAACATTGCCAATGTGATGTACATTGTAATCAATGACAGAGCGAACGAGATGGCAATCACTCAAGCGAAATTCGAATCGGGAATCGCAGTGTGACAGTACGTGTTCATGTGACAACGGTTCCACATACGACTGAGGCTAGTGCGTCAGCTGACGCAGTTTTATCGTCTCATTTGCCGTGGCTAGGCACCAAATCTGCCTTTATTTGTTTTTATCTAAGGTTTAGATATAGGAGAAGGACATCACTATCTTAACGTCCGGGTTTCCTTAGGCAAGATTTATTATGTTAAAACCATTCGTTTTGAGCAGTAGGTAGGCTTTTTCTACAAGACGAATCTCATAACTTACTTTGCCCAGCCCTTTGTAGAAATTACTTTGCCCTACCGTAGCCTTAAACGAATCTTCTTAGTTTCGTATAGTGATGTGGATCACCTATAGTTAGGTTTCAGGCAGCCATAAGGGTGATATTAGACAGTTCACTGCCAGTGAACAGCTAAGGATTGTCTCGCTTTTTATCCGACTGCGCGACGCAATGAAGGATTTTTCTAGGTTTTTATTGACCGTGATAGATTACACAGTGTAAAAGGCCTCTAATTTGACCTAACGACTGCTATCAGGCTTGAAATCATTTGTTGTAAATCGGATTGTATTATTTAATAAAGAAATCCGGGTGGCGTACTTTGGTTATACGAAGGAGCAAAACTTTTATTGGACCGTTTAAAACGAAGTTTCTACTACAAACCGGACCACTAATTTTGAATCAAAATTTTAATTTTCTGCTGAGATTTTTAAGTCATATAATTTTCGCACCTCCAATCCATGCCCAAAAAGAATTTCAACAACATCCCGTCACGAAATAATCAACAATTTTCGATGAACCCGACATGGATTTTAAATTAAGCGGCTGGCTATATACCCCATAATGGAATAGTTTTTGAGAATGAGCACACCTGACCTCATTTACTTATAAGTAAACTTTCCTATCTGAATCGCTCCCCAAATTTCGATAAGCCATTCTAATCCAACACTACCATAAGATGAATTCAATATAATATCCGTTCTGCGAAATGGGGGCAAACATTATATTTTATGCAAAAACTGTCGGCAGATAGACTACGAGATAACATTATTTTGATACTTTACTAACATTGAAATGGTTAAGTTTTGGTACTTTCTGTTGAATTAAAATGGGATCGTTTTCTATTCTACCAAATTGGCATAAACTTGAAGTTGTTCTCATGTTGTTCCTTTTTATTTCGAAGTAACTAGCAGAATCCCGCGGGTTCACCCGCGTAAGTCCCGATCCCGCGGGATTTTCTAAAAACCCCATCCATCACGAAGAACACACTTTCCAAATGTCATGTCTGTCAATCAATCGGTCAGGCTTTTGAATACGGCGATTAATTTCTACCTATACTAAAAATGTGTGTAATAATAAATAATAATTAAATAGGTATCTATTATAATTATATTCCTCATACATTAGAAATTTCAATATCCCAATTTTAGTTCCACCTATTGATTCGACCAATGTATAAATTTCGAAGCAGGTAATTAACCGTAATTTAATAGAAAATTAGTGCCATTAGCGAAGTACGCCCACCCGACAATCGTTTAATTAACGGTTTATAGGTATAGAAGATTATATGTAATTTCACATAATCTGTATTTTAATTCCGTATAGGAACATATAAAACTTCTAGTTGTGCCCTTTGATACTGATCATTTTTAGGAAATATCGGGATCGTCTTCGCAGTTCGATTCCATCATTCAATTTCCAAGTGATTTTAAGCCTGCAGAACGATCGTCACTTGTTTCTGTATCGATCGTCTGTTGTTTCTGTATCGATCGTCATCTGTTTTTTTTGTAGGTATCGATAATCTTCTGTTTCTGTTTCCATCGTTCTGCATTCGATAATTGTCTAAGTGTGGTGCAAAGGTAAGCTTATGAAAAACTTAAATTATGTTACAACATTTTTTTGTTGAAATTTGAGTCTACCCGAAAAACTATCGAAACAAGTTTCATATAAACTTTCATTCCCCCTAAGGGATGATTCTTCAAAAAATGGATGATTCAGTTTTATTTAAATCGAACGTGAGGTAAGCGATATAACTTCATGATCGATGAAGTTACTTAATAGATCCCAGCTTCAGAGATTACTTTCTTTAAGATTAGGTTTTAATTATACAGGGTGTTTCGACGAGGGGGTATTAAGCAGAAAAAGGGTTGTTCTGGAGGTCTAGGCGAACAACTTTTGTTCTACAAGTTTTGGAAATTCGAAGTAGTGTTCGAAAATTTTGAGTTTAAAGTTTGCATGAAAATCAGCTGTTTTTTAGAGTTTGAGGTCATTGGCCTTAAGGTGCCCTTTTATTTAGTTTGGACCACTACAATCTAAACATTAATTGCCATTTTATTACAAAAACTGGTTAACTTCCTGGTTAAGACTACTTAGTCTGCGTGTTATTCTATTAACGTGCGTAAGCGTGCTTTAATGCGATGTCTTGCTCTTGTGAATGATAATTATCTTCAGCGAAAATGTGACAAAAGTCGAGTCCCCGCCTAGGGTTGTTTGTGAAACAGCTGTAAGACCTACAAACAAGTTTCATAGTGAGGAACGAACATGATATCTAGTTACCATATCATGGACAATTCCCACAAGATAGGAACTTACGTGGGGCATTGCTACAGTAATTAATATACGTACTTATCTACCTCAGTTTCTAACTGGTTTGGTTTAATTCTATTTCAAGGATCTTAAGTAATCTAAGTTCCTAACCCAAGTACCTAAGTTTATACAATTTCTCGATACAGACCCCCAAGTTTCTTATTTGATCAAAGTCGTTATCTTCAAGTAAGGAAAGAGGGATTATTTTAGTTTTTAAAGCACGAACGTTGGTATCATGCAGTTAATAGGTATTGCAAAACTTTGGAATTTGTTAAAAAATGTATGATGGAAAACCTAATTTGACTTGTTTTTACTTTTACTTTAGTCCATACTAAAGTAAAAGTAAAAACAAGTCAAAGCACCATTGCTTTGACTGTTAAAAGTCTAAGCAACGTTAGGGGGAAAGTCTACCTACTCTTTTCTTCATACAAACTTTACAAACGTAGTCGACTGTTTACTCCTTGGATAGTACGTAGGGAAAACGTTGGGGCATGGTCATGGTCAAAATAAAGGTTTTATGGCATAAACATATTTGCTCTAATGTCTTTATGAAACAGTCGACTACGTTTGTATGGAAAAACTTTGCCTTTCCTCTTAACTAAGTCAGTTTATTTTTATCTTCGCACATTTGATCCAGTTTTTCATACATATGTGCCCAATGCAAAACATGCCAGCTTCGCTCACTGGTTTAAGAAAACTGTCCAGCTAACCTTTACTAACTTAGTTGAGTCGGCGGTAAACGGTCGGCTTTACCACAGTAGGTACTGACATTGAAGAAACTGCCACGGCAGTCTTGGATACTTATTGCATTGATTGCATACTTACATTTTTGTATTTTTTTTGTTTCAGAATCTTAAAATCCCGGTCCTCTATGAAATAGTATTGGTAAGTTTAATGTTATTCCTTTAAAAAATTAGATGACGCTAGAAACAAAACTTTAATTAAAAAGGGTTAACTCTCAAAAGTCTCTATTGGCTGCCTGCATTTTTGTTCCATATTCCTTATTCCTATTATGGACTTGAGTTGGTTATTGACTCAAGAATTAATAACTGATTAAATCATAAATAGAATATTCAGTTCCATCAACATCAATCAAATAGTCTAAAACTATGAAACATAATCACAATACCCTTCCTCTAAGTAAACAAAGATATTAGGGCGAGGACACAATACTGGTGCGACGTCGCATAACAAAACGATAGTCGCATCTCATCGCAGTCTGACGGACGTCGGAAATGCCACGCAAAATTGTTAGTTCAATCGGGCGAGGCCACGAGTATGGTGCGATATTGCGACGTTGCGTCGCATCGCAAAGAACTACGTTGCGTCACAAACGACTCCTCGTGTAAATTTTCGATTCAATGATTTCATATTACACACTAACTGCGATTCACCCGCGTATGTTCCGATCACATATCGGAATAAAACGTATCCTATGTGTTAATCCAGATTTCCAGCTATCTCCATACCAAGTCTCATTGCAATCGGCTAAGTAGTTTTTGCGTGAAAGAGTAACAAACATACTCGTTTACTTACTTACACACAAAATGTCATCTTTATAATATTGGTAGGACCACAGAATACATAAATAGCACAAGTAATATTTTTATTTTGGCGCCAACTGGTGTATGTAAGCTCCATGGAAACTATCGTAAAAACTAATAATAATGATTACTAATTTATTTAAAAGATGTCTGTAGGACTGTTATTTTGGGAAGATCAACATTTAATCACTAAAAGATTTTTTTAAATTTTTGACAACGCATTGCACTGCGTTACGAAAATGCTTTCGTGGCTTTGCATATACTTATGACATTAGCGCATCGGTTTTCACAATGCGTTTGGGCAATTTAATGATTTACAGTCGCATATTGTAGTGATATGTGTGGCCCCACCTTTTGAACTCATGAATTAATTCTGTAGGGCTTTCAACTCAATATCTAGAAGGGTTCGTTTGATGTTGTTGCTATGGTTACATCACAGAGTAACGTAGCTGTAATGATTGTACCTACTAACTATTATGTATTCTGTACTATTGCACCCTCACATTAAATAAATAAATAAATAAATAAAAACATTGCCAAATCTAATTGCAGCAGGTATGGTCAATGATGACTTACCGACTGCGCCGACCCCAAATAAAAAAAAACAATTTGGGGTTTAGCGGACCCCGGGCTCCCGAGAGGGATGCAACCGGGAACATCGCTCAGATGAGAAGATTGCTCTGAGGAGAATAGACTAGAAAATGGGTTTCCCGTTTGGGGTAAAATTTCGATTTAAAATATTGGAGAATACCGTTTGCCATACATTTTATAGTCAACAAAGTTTCGATTGCAGTCCAGTTGCAAGTTATAGTTTCATTTTGTATGTATTGTTTGCATTTGCAATGATGTTGAACTTAAATTTGGGGCAATTCTAATACAGGATTATAGCCCCCTAAGCCTGCTCTCACAATCTGTTATTGTTTAGAATCTTTCACATGCCCTGGGTCCTAAGTCTGCTCTTATAATCGTGTCTTAATAGAGGGTCGATAAAATAGTACCTGATTTTTGGATTTCGATAGAATAGTAAAATTTGACACATTTGGTAGATAAATGTGGTTAAATGTGTCAAATACACGTCGAATATAACAAATTACTTTTCTACCGACATGCGACACTCTATTTTTCCAGGCAGGGGTTTCCAAACTTATTTTGTCTACTGCCCACTTTGAGAAAAAAAGTTAGCGCCCCGCATTTTATCACCTACTTAAAAAACCTACCGTTTGATACAGGAATGCACAAATCGCGTTATTAAACAAAACCCTACTTGTTAAAAAATGATTTCCCGCGGTCATACATTAATAAATAAAAAATAAAAGTCGGTATCAGCAAGGTGTCGGATGTGATATTACACAACACCCCCTTTTTTCTGGGTTTCTGACCGCCCCCCGGCTTGCAGCGCACACAAGGGGGTTATCGCCCACTTTGGGAACCCCTGCTCTATTGAGACACGATTGTGATAGCAGACTTAGGACTTAGAACCCAGGGCATTTAAATAAAAGCAACTAAGCGAATAAGATTAAAACAAAAAACGAGTTAAATTTACAAAATTGTAATCGCTTTTAATAACATAAATTATTCTAACATTTTTTATTCGCTTCAATTATGTCAGGTTCACAAAAAATATGTATGAAGTTTACAAATAAAGGTTTGTAATGAAACCCGCTGCCGCAGGCGAGACGTGCAAAATTACAGTTTCAAGTATCAACAAAGTTATTTACACAGTCTAAAGTAAAACAGACAACAAACATAATAAGTATATCACAGATACCACTAGTGCAACCTAGACAAATAAATTAATTTCGCTTTTTGGTAAAAATGCTCCGACACCTTTTAATTTGAATAATTTATAAGAAAATTTATTTACAAGGAAAAATAGCATTCAAAAATCTTCACTTGCGGCGAGGCTTGAACTCGCGCCTTTGGGTCGGTACCCCAACGTCCTTACCAACTAGACTACGCAAGCTCATGTCCCGTGCCGTGAAAACTTCCAATGCTATATTCTCCTTTGATTGTTTTTACGATTAAGGCTCGTTAGAGCGCCATCTATCTAACGCTACAGGAACAACTTTCCAGCTGTTTACACCTGCGTCGTAATGGTTAACTTTACAGTTAGCTCATTAAACGTAAGACCGACCCAAAGGCGCGAGTTCAAGCCTCGCCGCAAGTGAAGATTTTTGAATGCTATTTTTCCTTGTAAATAAATTTTCTAAACAAAATAGCCATGAGCTACATACAAAAATTAATAGAAATTTATAATTTATAAGATTAAAAAAATAAAATGCACTAAAAATAAATCGGGCTTTTAGTTTGGTATACAACATGTGTCCCACGGCCCACCAAACGCTATTTTTCATGTATTAAGAGGACAGTCTACCTTCTCTTTTCTCCATACAAACTTTACAAACGTATCGACATTTTAATTAAAACGGGCATTTTTTGGCTAAAATGTGGAAAGGCTTTGAAATAATAAGAAGTGTTTGTCCACACACAAAAAAATTCAACAACATTCCGTATGCATGAAATAATCAACAATATTTGATGAACCCGACAGGGATTTTAAATTTAGCTAGCATATACCCTTTAATTTATATCTATGTTACCGGAAATGTATGAAATCTAGGAATTGTATATAATGGCGACCTCATTTAGGAAATGTGTAAAATAATTTATCAAAGATTATTAATACATACATTTCCTAGGAAATCTACATATTTCCTAGGGATTGTATACAATTCCTAAAGGCACCTAGGAAATGATATTATAGACAGGATAAATGTGGGTAGATGGAATTATGGCGATGCGGTTTAGTATATTTGATGTGTGTAGATGTTAAGTATTAGTTATATATATTTTATTACCATTATGTGAGATAATACGGAGCACCCCGACTAGGATAGGTTAGGTTAATGTTAGAACATGGTTACACGCATGGTACACGTGCCGCGGCAGCGGTCGCCGAAGCGCCTAATACTATAAATAAAATCATTATTAACATTTATTTCATATACAGTGCGATTTTTATACATCACGCCTTTTTTATATACAGAACTAGCTGACCCGGCAAACGTTGTTTTGCCTTATAAATTATAGATAATTAAATTTTTCCTGAATTTTCTTTGCTATAAACCTCACGGAGCCCGAGACCTTTCCAACGAATGCAAAACCGTGGAAATCGGTTCGTGCGTTCTGGAGTTATAGCGTCAGGAAGGAAAACCCGACTTATTTTTATATAGTAGAAGATAAGGCGCTTTGGCGACCGCTGCCGCGGCACGCTTGCTTCGCTCGCTCGCCAAAGCGCTGCGTGTAATCATGTTCTAACATTAACCTAACCTAACCAAGTCGGGGTGCTCCGTTTAGTTTTTCCGTGCTTTAGATAGTTAGATAGCATCGGGATTTTAACTGTAAATATTTTAGTATTAGATACCTATTCGAATACGTACCCCCCCCAAACCCCCTGCTACCGACCAACATTCTGAATTTAACACATTTCCGATTGCTGCTTAGGAAATATATAGAATTACTAGGAAATGTGTAAAATATAAATTATTTTACACTTTTCCTGTGGATTTTAGGCAATGTACACATTTCCTAGGAATTCTATATAATGACGGATTACATACATTTCCGGTAACATCTATACTAATTTTATAAAGAGGAAAGATTTGTATTTGTGTGTGCGTCTGTATGTTTGTTATGAATAAACTCAAAAACTACAAAACCGATTTCAAAAATTCCTTCACCATTAAAAGCTACATTCACCCTGAGTAACATAGGCTACTTTTAATCCCGATATTCCCACGGGATCGGGACTTACTAATAAAGGTACCTTTTTCTACCTTCTAAGGTAGAGAACACTATAAAAATAAGGTCTCTCTTTTTTATTACGCCTTAAAAGGTATTCACTTACGTACTTATCGGTTGTTAAGCTCATTTATAAGAGTTTTTAACTGATAAGTCTTATTTAAGTGACTCTTGAAAGTTGTTGAAATCGAAAAGTAAAATTGATCTTCACCCTCGTAATATTTCCTGTCGCAAACTTTGAATGTAATGACTTTAGAGTGAAAACAGACTATAGGAGGTGGCAGGGTGTTCCAATGTACCTATCTGAGACTTGGTGTTGTTCTAGTCCGAAACAAGGATGCTCTAGCTAGACTTCTAGATGAACATGTTCTGAGCCGTATACTATGATGGTAAGACCTGAACTGTTTTATCATACCTTATACCAACCAACACAACTGTTTTTTTCTCTCTAAATGATTTAAAACAATTTAAAAACTCAAATAAAATTCCAAACACGAATAATCACTAAGTTTGTCTGGTGTATGTACATCCTACTATTATTATAAAGCTTAAAGTTTGTGAGTATGTATGGATGTGTACCTATGTGTATATGTGTGTGTGTTTGTTACTCAGTCACGTAAAAACCGATGAACCGATTACCATGAAACTCGGTATGTAGATAGCTGGAGACCTGGAATAACACATAGGTTACTTTTTGTCCCGATATTCCAGCGGGATCGGGACTTACGCGGGTGAAACTGCGGGGCGCTGTTAGTAAAACATATACGTTTTAATACACCAGTTACGGTTTTAGAAATGCCCTGACTTTGGATGATTTTTTAAAATCAATTCTAGCAACCCAAACAGGATCTAATCGTACTGCAAGAGTTATTCAGAGCTAAAATAAAATGAATTGCACTAATTTACTACGGCTGTAGCACTCCATGAAATCCAAAAACATTATTCGCGACGTCAGCTCTATCTACTCGCAGCTCAATGTTGTTAACTAGATTTATCTCTGTAACTTTACACTGTGGTAATCAAAAGTCTACTTAGATAATTGTGCCTAACTCGTTGTTAGGATGGGTCTCTGTAATTAACGAATTGTTTTAGTTACAAACAGGAGGTAGGAAATAGTATTTTTGTAAGAAAACGGATCTCAAAATTGATACTACATTGTGAAAAAATGCGAAAAGAATTATAGAAAGTCTTACAAAGTTAAAACAAAGTAGAATCCAAAACGAATTGTATTTTTTACATGATAGGAACCCAACAATAATGCAAAAATATAATGTTGTTCTACCACGCAAACCTTGCATTTATAACATACAGCAGGACAAAGTGAACGGTGCAATTAATAAATAAAAAGGTGTTGAAAAAATTAATAAAGCCCCATGACTGTAGGCTGTATAGCTTCGCTACACACGATAGATAAACCGTTTGCTCATATGTTACCAACGTTCTCTCATCTGAGCGATGTTCCCGGTTGCATCCCTCTCGGGAGCCCAGGGTCCGCTAAACTCCAAATTAATTTAGGGTCGGCGCAGTGGGTAAGTCATCATTGACCATACCTTCTGCATAGATTTGGCAAGACCAAGCAGTTTATCCGCCACCGCGGGGAGAAAACTTAAGGTTTGCTAGTCTCCCTCAGATCCCTTAATCGCCTTTACGACACCCACGGGAAGAGATGAGGTAACCCTATTCTATGCCGGGACTACACGGCAGAAACAACGTTACCTCTTTATAATGTTAGTAAATATAAATAAAATAAATAAATAAATATTGCACGACGTTACACACAGCGCAATCTAGCCCCAAACTAAGCACTAGGCTTGTACTATGGGTAGTAGACAACGGATATACTACATACCTATTATACTTTTTTTTTGGTAAATACATACCTATGATACATAGAAAACACTGAATATCCCATGTCTTCGGACCGTGGTGAGTCCTAGGACATGTTGGTTTCCTCACGATGTTTTTCCTTCACCGTAAAAACGATGTTATATGGTAAAATAAAGAAAAAATCAGGGCAATTTCAATATTGTTGACTACTGTTATTCATCATTTTGATTAATTAACGCATAATTAATCATGCCGCGATAGGTATTTGATTGGTTTTGGCTAATATTATGATAGGTGTGACCTATTGCATCAATTTGCATCGATCAACATTGGCATTAGCTACGCCCTGTGGTTTTACCTGCATAAGCCCAATACTCATAGAAATTTAGGAATAATATAGCCACCTATGTGTTTTTAATGCTCTTTGGAAAAAAGTTTGAAAGTGGTGTCCATTACAGACAAGTTGGCGAGCCCTTCAGGGTTTTACTAATAGATGTTATAAACGTGAAGGTTAAAATGATAGGACATTTTTTTGGTTTTAATCGCGTGGTGTTTATTACTTTTAGTATTGTTTCAACGCTCAACGTTTCGAGACTTTTCCAGGTCTCTTCTTCAGGATTAACTGAGATGTGATTTGTCATTCAACGACAATTTATTGACGACGACGACGCCGCCGATTTTTTAGCTATTGCATAGCTTTTATCGCGGGCTTTGAGCGCGGAATCAAGAAATTTCGTAACGAAAAAAACCTAACACCCCTCACTCCGCCTATCATGTGGCCGAGCGTCAGCTCGGCCGATTGCCTCTCACGGTTTCACCCGCATAAGTCCCGACTTTTGCGGGTAAAACCGCGAGACGCAACTAGTCTACCTACAATAAACTAACAATAAAGAGAATCTTGCTGTGAAATGTCTCGTTTCCGCTAAAATAAGCTAAGGGAATATTATTGTTCGAACTTCGGGAGCTAACGAAGTTAAGTTGAATTAAGCTCGTAAACTTTATTGTGGGAAGTTTTAAGTCCAATGTTTTTGTGAATTATTTAATACGGTATTATCGAACTTCGTTTCAACAGACGTTTATGATTTTGCAGGCTTTAGGTGTTTTGAAGTTTTTAAGCTTTATACCTACCTGCCTTCAGGTATTTAAGGAAAGTAGTTTTTAGAGTTCCGTAACGAAAGGGTAAAAACGGGACCCTATTACCGAGACTTCGCTGTCTATCCGTCTGTCACCAGGCTGTATCTTATAAACCGTGATAGCTAGACAGTTGAAAATTTTCCAGAAGATGTATTTCTGTAGCCGCTATAACAACAAATTACTAAAAAATTCAAAATAAAACAAGTATTTAAGGGCTCCCATAAAACAAACGTGATTGTTGACATAAAAACTCAACGATACCGCATTGTATTTTTATTACTAGCGAGTCTCGATCCCGTGAGTATATCGGGATTAAAAGTAGCCTATGTTACTCAGGGTGAATGTAGCTATCGTTTGGTAAAATAATTTTTGAAATCGGTCTAGTAGTTTTTGAGTTTATTCATTACAAACGTACAGACACACATACACACAAAAATACAAATTTTTCCTATTCATAATACCTATTAGTGTAGAAGTATGGAAAATTATTTATAACAATATGCGTGTCACATACTTATAGCTAAAATCTAAGGGTCGATAGGCACATACCTACCTATAAAAGAAAAACGTGCCCGGTTGATCCATCAACGCAAAGCCTAAGCCGCAGCGGTCGTAAAGACGAATTTGAAATATAAATTCGCCTTAGAGCGAAGGTTGTGGTAAGAAAGTTTCTTTTTTTCGAAACTCTAGTTTTACTCGTATTCAGAAATTGTTACCAGCGACTTTGTGGGACGCTTCGGCCACGGGATTGTTACCACCCACCGGCTTAAGTCGTAGCGCCATGCTCACTCGTCTGTGTTCCATACGTAGACCGGTGCAGCCACTATGACAATTTAAC
This sequence comes from Idaea biselata, assembly GCA_958496205.1. NCBI lineage: Eukaryota > Metazoa > Arthropoda > Insecta > Lepidoptera > Geometridae > Idaea > Idaea biselata. Next base: position 5,113,806 of record OY292402.1, read on the forward strand.
AATTATTACAATCGCTAAATTTAATTGAAATGACAATTTTTTAGCGACTGAATGGCGTGCAATCAACAATTTCAAGTGTTTCAATCGAGATTTGTTAGCAACATAGTTACAAAATAAGGCCCCATGTGAGCCACACCACTATACCTACGAAAAGAAGAAGAAGTGGTAACAGGAGTAATATCCTCACTAAACGATCAGCCAGTGAAAAACACTTACTTGTCTTGGCATTCGTGGTCGGACCGTCGAGTGTGTTAAGGATTGTGGCATAGTTAGGTACCCATACCTACCTGTTTGACAACGTCACTATGAAAAGGGTTAGGTACGCTACGCACAATCAATATCTACTCCTACTCAACTGACGTTGGAGTCTACTTACTATACCACCAACCATAGAACAAGGAGATATAGTAGGCTTACTCATTTTTAAAAGCCTTAAATGAGCGCGCGCGGTAAGTACCATGGTAGGTAGCTATTGCGTGGTGCACGTGCGTCTTAATTATAGTGAGCCTATAGTGTCCCACTGCAGGGCTCTCTGCTCCTTTTCCATTGCTCGCGATCTCGCATTTGAGGACACGATCGGTCTATAACTGATCCCTGACGGTTGCCCTGGGGGTGGCCTGACGGTACAGCGGACCCCCCTCTTTATACCCTTGCTGGTCATAGCCGGGGAGGCTATAACATATATGCGTAGGTATTAGATAACTGGGTTTGCTTGCTCGCGATCTTTTGCGATGGATTGCCAATCAGTCAGGAACTTATCCAGGTCATCTCGCTACCTTCGTCGGAGTCTGCAGTTGTTCTTTTGGCCCAGAGTTCATCCGGCATACGGCTAACATGACCAGCCCAATTGTGACGGTTTTTTGAGTACATCTACTGAGACGATTTAATGTGCCTACACCTGACACATGCCGAGTGTGCGACTTATACTGAATTAGCCTACTGGAAGGAGAGCTCTGTCCATTTTTATGCTGTGTCTATAGGGTTTTGCTATGGGTACTTAGATAGGTAATGTGTATTAGGTAACAGTAAATTTGTATAGGTTTTATAGGTAAATGAGTACAGCTAGGTTTGAGGAGCTTATTGGCCTAGCTGCACCTGCCGATCTTGAATGGTCGTGCGGGTTACCGATAATTTGTGTGGCAAAAAAATCATTTTTTCGAGCTCCTCCGTGCTTTGGAAGACACATTAAGCTGTTAGTCCCAGTGTTATCTATGACTAGCAGCGTCCCGCGGTTTCACCCGCGTAAGTCCCGATCCCGTGGGAATATCGGGATCAAAAGTAGCCTATATAGCCTTCCTCAATAAATGGACCATCCAACACCGAAATAATTTTTCAAATCGGACCAGTGTTTCCTGAGATTAGCGCGTTCAAACAAACAAACAAACTCTTCCGCTTTATAATAATAGTAATAGATAATAGATAGCAGTCATTAGGTCAAATAAGAGACCTGACGGTATGTTTACACGGCGTCGAGTGTTTCTCAAACCGAATAGGTTTTTTGCAGGATTCGGTTTAGTGGCAACAGTATTTCAATAAATAAGTTCACACATGCATTCGGTTTCAAGACACGGCAAAAAACCGAATCTTTCTGAAGTTGACATCCGAATACGGCAAAACGTGGCTCCGTGTGAACGTACTGTTAGGGTGACCTAGGTGGGTGAGTGTAGAGGTAAAAAAAACTCAATTGGACCAAATTTGCTAGTTATTAAGGACAAACAACCGAAGTCGTATAACAAAAGGAAAAATACCTAAATTCTTCAACAGGATTTAGGGTTCCCTCGCTTCTAAAAAGGATAATGAAAGAATTGAACGATGAATAATTGAAAATTGAAAAATCTGAAGAACACGAAATTTTCTTTAGGTAGTATGAAATCGCTAAATTTAAACCCATTTTAATATTACATTGTGACGAATTGTTTAGGTGTTCATTTTAAATCAAAGAAATGTAAAACAAAGAAAATTGAGTTTCAGAGAAAGCCGTTTGTAAAACTGATTTGAATAATAAATTTTAGAGGGAGGTAAGTAGGTACCTATTTAATTATGTTCAGATTATGCTTTCAATCTGCATGTATTATTTGTGTAGGTAATTATTAGCATCAATAACCTTGCTTCAGCTTAGACCGCATCGACATTAAATATTTCTTAGTAATCTTATTCTTACTGATATATATATCTTATATATATATATATAATATTTTAAATGCGAAAGTAACTCTGTCTGTCTGTTACGCTTTCACGCCTAACCCGCTGAACCGACATTGATGAATTTTGGTATAGAGATAGATTAGACCTTAGAAAAGGACATAGACTCACGCGGGTGAAACCGCGGGACTCTGCTAGTAGTTATATAATGTCATTTAAAAATAAACAACCGTATCTTCTTTTCGCTTGCTAATTCAGAACTTTGTTTTTGACCGTACCCAAAGGGTAATAAGCGTAGACCATGCTGTTTCTCATGATTTACAGCTTCAAGGGACATAGACCTGAGTAGGTATATGGTTTTAATTTCAACTCGATACCTCCACCCGTTCCCGAGACAAAGGGTCTTGACAGCCAGACGGACGGACGGACAACAAAGTGATCCTATATACCCTTTAAGGCACGGAACCCTAAAAAGCTAACCGTAAGATGATGCGCCATCTGCCGAGGCCTGAGAAAACTACTCACCTAGAAAAACCCACTCGCGCCGCACTTTGTCGGATGATAAAAGCCTTTTCTATAGCGCCCTTCTTAGCTTCAAAGTACAAGGAATTCCGTAAACCAGTTCCAGATCACAAAGGGCTGATAGCTTATCGCCGGAGACGAGATAATGTTACCGAACATGGTATATGTTGGAGTCTAATTGATTGATCGACTGAGTATGAGGTATTTAAGTCGGTATGTGTATGTGATGTGAATATGAACGCGTGATGAAGTATGTCACTTTATTAGGACATTCTAAGTACAATAAGTCATTTGGATTTCACAGAGTACAACGCAAATATCTGGAAGTTAGGTAGATAGATTGATTAACGCTTTTTTTGCAGAACTCAAGGTACAATACAAAGTGAAACACAAAAAGCTCAAAAGTAAAATGTTGCACAAATGGGTGACCTTATCGCTAAAAAGCGGTTTCTAAGCGATTGTATGAAGGCCAGCTCAATAAGTGTACGTGAGATACTTGCAGGCCCAATAAAGTTGTTTTAGAAGATTCATATCAGGCATTGCATTTTGACACATTCACAATAATGTGCACCTGTGTAAAGCGCGCAACGACGACAACCTACATATCAAACTCAAGCGGGCCAGTTGCACAGTTATTGTGACCGTGTAAAAAGCAATTTCCAATGTGAATCTTTTAAAAATACCTTTTTAGGCCTACTGCTAGTACAGAGACTAAACTCTGCTGCGAATATCTACTGTAATTGTTGTAATCATTATCATCATGACCCTACTAATAACAAAAAATGGAAACTATGATGCGTATATTACTCCTTTACGGGAAAACTTCATAGATTTCGATGACTGTTGGCTTAGAAGCGCCCCGAGGCGCCGATGGCTTACAGAAATTCATACTGCATAGATACTAGTTACCAAGTTTTAGAGCGATTAGTTTAATAAACATAAGCGCACATTCTAGAGAGATGCATAATATGTACACGTAACTATCGGCCGACTAAAAGGCTACCACACTGCGGGGGTGCACTTTACTCGGAAAAGGTCACACTGTTCATAATTTAGTAGAAGAAAGGGAATCAATCTTGTCGTACCTACTCTAGATCCCTACGTAGTACGTATGTAGGTATAGGCACTACGTATAGTACACCTTGGTGGGTAGAAAATGAAAGTTATAGGGGAAAATCGTTAAATAATTCGACCAATGTATTTTTTCCTAGTTGATAACGTATTTTGATAGGCACACTTGACGAGCTTGAATGCAGAAGGTTGCGGGTTCGATTCCCGCCGAATGCAAGTAGGTATGTTAATTTTTATTTAAGGAAGAATTTATCTTCAGAAATTCACTCGCGCTGTGTGCACTAACGAACTACAGCGAGAGAGCTCCCGCGCCTCGTGCGTAAAGACGAGAGTTCGAACCTCGCCGCGAATACATTTTTAAAGAGGTATTTTTCCTTACAATTTTGTCTATTTTTATATTTGAAGGTTAAGTTTTGCGTTACGAAAATTTAGTAGATTAGAACTTACAATACGATTTCTGCATAAATATACTTTGACCATCCTTACGCCAGTTTTTTTTTTCCAGTTTGATTCATTTTCCTATGTGTTTTCTCATCCTCCCGAATGCTTTTAAAAGCTCATCAATGCATATTAGACGGACGTTTATAAAAATTTAACGTCACAGGTGTTTTATTGTAATTTACAATAATGAGTGTTGCCATTAACTCAGATTTTTGTCGACACAAACGAGCGTAAAAGGTTGCCAGACAAAGAGATTACAGTTACAAAGGTGTCGATACAATACATCGATATTTTGAGAGAGTTCTCGCACAGTTGGTGAGAGGTCGGCAATTGGGAGCATACTTTGGTTATGGGAACGAACGAAAATTTTACCCGACCGAAATTCTACTCTTCTACTTCTTTTCCTTTTCCCACTTAAGGTGGCGTCGGCTCTCCTAATTAATTTGCGCCAGGCAATTCTGTCCGGATTGTCTCTAAATCTATAGGTACCTGGCCTTGGCCTGCTTTATAGTTAGGGCCATGTTAGTCCACCAGTGGGATTATTCACAGCCCCCGATCCGAAACCGATGATGAAAATGAGTATACCTGTCACTTTCTTACTAAGTCAAACTGAGCGAGACGGTGATACGTTTCCGATCTTCGGTATCGGACCGAAGCTTTCAGAATACCTCTCCAGGTGCCTTCCTCGTTTTGTTTAAGGTAAATCCAGCGTCCTGCGAACCACATAGTCATTGTCTCTGCGCATAATGTGGCCATACCATCTAAGTCGACTTTCCGTTAATTTTTCAGACCGAAATTCTACTATGACCTATTATAGGCAGGTACTATTATAATTCTTTCTCGGATCGGACCACTAACTTCGAATTAAAATTTTCTTCTAACACCTTACGCCCTACAAATTTCTTTCGTTTAAGTAGAGCTATTAGTAGGAAATACACGACCAGACGTCAGAAGTCCCGATGTTACATACATACGTCAGATTTCCTCTTTACCGATTTGTTTTTAATATCTTTGCTGCCAAAACGATTTCGTGACCCGGATTAACACATAATTTAACTTTAGCTAAAATCGTGTATTCAATTCGGGCGAAACCGGAAGAACAAAATACCTTCGGCCCGGGCGGAAATGAGGGCAGGACAAGTTTTTTGCGCAAAGTATTTTATTTGTTCTAATATTTGATGAATTTTGCAGAAAACAGCGAGTATATAATGATTATGAGTCTGAGGCTTGATTCGACCAAACTGGAATAAGGAACGATTAGCAATTCTACGCATAAATCGTGTTTTGTTCGAGATACTCTCGATTTGTTCAATCATATTAAAATGTCGATTAAGCCTAGAATTATTCTAGCCTTGATTATTCTAGTTTAGTTGAATCAAGTCCTACTAAATTGTCCCGTTTTACGTAGTTAGCAGAAGACATAAGATATAACAAATAGGCTGCTTTTACCCCGGTATTCCCGCGAGATCGGGACCTACGCGGGTAGGTCCGCAGGTCGCAGGTAGTCTATACTAAAATTATATAGAGGAAATATTTGTCTGTTTGTAACGAATGGGCTCCGAAACTATTGGACCGATTTCAAATATTCTTTCACCAAAATAAAGCTAATTTATTTAGGAGTAACATAGGCTACTTTTAATCCCGATATTCCTCGGGACATATGCGGGCAAAACCGCGGGGCGTAGCTAGGAAAAAATAGTACCTACATATTTATGACCTGTCCTACTGCCCATTTAGTACTTCCATTAGTTAGGTAATGGATCCGAAGCATGGATTCCATCTTTGTTCTACCAAGACAAAATGGTACTTTGTACCTACTCAGTCTTGGAAACTAAAGGCTCGTGTACACGGTGTCGATGCCAGGCCAGAAGTCAATGCAAAATGATTGCAAATTCTTATATCTGAATTTGGATGAGATCTGGAATACCACAAAGGAAAGAAAGAAAGAAAGATTCGATAGACATAGACAGACATTTATTTGCTATAACAACACACATACACAAAAAAAATACAAAAAATGGTTATAAAAAGACAGTTGTAATATAATAGGTACGTTGTGTTAATGTGTGTTACAACAGCAAAAAGTCCCCGACTCAGCATTTGCCCAACCACGGTAGACCACGGTTGAACGCTGTTTTTCTGCCGAAACCTTCAGTCGCTCATTGTGTATCGACAGAATAGTAATAGTCATATTTAACGTGTATTTGACTACGTTTGACCATATTTGTCTACCAAATGTGTTAAATACACGCCAAATATGACTATTACATCGACACTTTATTCGAGACACGATTAAAGTATACCCCTCCAGACTATATCGTGACCCAAGACTTACGTGGGTAAGTCTTGGGTCCCGATATAGTTTGTATCTTGCGGCATGCGGGAATCAAACCCGCAACCTACTACGTCGCAGTCGAGAGTCGCCTTCTTCCGTACACACATGCATTTCTGAAATAGGTTGGAAACCAGTAGGTACCGTGTGTTTGGTCCTTATGGCGCAGATGTTTTCGTGTAACCACAAACAAAGATGGAACCTAACAGCGGTGGTTTAGAAGAGTTAGGTACGCTTCAGAGACAGTTAAGTCTAAATCAATTTGAACACTTGCAGACCCAAGATTTTTGTGTCTGCCGATAATTTCGCTCATGATAAGAAGGTAGGGTCACATGGGCATTTACAAAACCCGTAACCTACGACTCTACCTTATCCTGAATTAACTATCGTAGTACCTTAGTAGAGTCCAAGGTTACCGGTTTCTTTAATGACATCATTAGAAATTAACGTTATTGCTTTTGCCCCGGTATTGCAAATGTCCCATCTGACCCTACTACAATTTCACACTTGAATTCGATATTTCGGCAATAAGAGCATCCAGCTGGTTTACGAGCACGTAGGTCCCTAAGTGATGACAATCATGTAAAAAAAACGTGTGGCACTCGGGGACTACCGCGGTAAACTATTGCAAAGCATTTATTATCAACTTATGCAATTATAATTATTTTTTTATTTTGTACCACGTTGCCATAATTACCATGGCAACATGGTAGGTGTTAGGTTTTTTTCGTTACGAAATTTCTTCATTAAAAGCTCAAAGCCCGCGATACAAGCTATGCAATAGCTTATAACGTGTCAAACAATCTTATAGTATCCCGCTTTTAAATCATATTTGTATAGCTAAGTGTCCCTATTTAGATTTTTTGGCATAAAATCAATACCAAACTATCACCCGATTAAAAGTAAATAATCTGCGACAGCTCTTAAATCAAGTTAATGAACAATAGGTACAGTAAAGACTTTATTGTTAAGCTGGCGACGGAAGGAGGAATTATTTTTAAACAGAAAACTTTCAGGCAATTCAATTTAAGCTTCGAAATATCTCGACGAAGTTCCAAAGTTTTAATCCTGTGAAACGACGAGAAGGGGGTGATTCTACGCATTCGTGATAAAAATTTAGAGAGCTAACAATTCATTAAAGAAACCAGTTTTTATTATTTACAAAGAAAGATATTCCATCCTTTTTTTTTAGCACCTGTTTTATCTAACTCGTTGTTAATTAAGATTGATTGGCCCTATGCCATACATTGCTGCATTGAGGTAATCACTGCTTTCATGCCAAAGACATTGCAGGTTCGGTCACGTTTTGCGAAAACCAGCTTGTTACATGAAGAAAAATGCTATGTCTTTGCTATGGCGCCTCAGCCCGGCAGATTGGAAAGACCCAAGAAATGCTGGTTTGAAGTCGTAAGGGAGACGTAAGAGCAGGAAAGCGGATTCCGAGCTCCCGGGAGGAAAGCAACCTGGAACATCGCTCGAATGATAATGATGATTGAGGTAAACACTGGTGATTACCACGTTTGCGTAAAAGCAGCAATGTAGGTACCTACTGCATAAAATATAGTGCATAGTGCCTATCAAACTTAGTTATCAACTAGACAGATAAAACAATATGTTGCCTAGGGTTAGATGATACTCTGTGTGACATGTCCTGCAGAATTTAATTTATATGTTTCTTTATTTACGGTTTGTTTGTTCACCGATAGTAAAAGTCAATTTACACAAAATTTCCTTTGTGACGTCACTTTAGCTGTCGGTGAAGAAACTCGGCGTTGGACAACCATTGTGGGGCAGTAAGCGAACTCCCACTTCGCCGTGAACAAATATTTTTATTTATCGAAATACCAGTTTAGCTACAGCTATTTATAAACAGAGGGTGGTTTAACCCATTCTAAACTAATATCGAAACCGTAACAGCACTTTGATTCTATACAATCATATTTAGATAAATCAAATCACAAAATAAACAATACGCCACTAACGAAGTTCAGCTCAAGTTACGCCGACGTGTAGGTTTGCTAGAAGGAGCCGAGTTCTCATAAATTCGGCTGCACATCGTCAATCGTGAATTGTTTCGGCTTTACAATTTTCGAGCTCAAATCGCCAGATTCGCCGGCAAGAACTGAGCGCATGTGTATTTTAGTGAAGTCTTCTCGTAAGTAACATAACATGACGTGTACATGTTAGCTCTGTTTTTAAGGCCTATCTGTCTGGTATTTTTTCTAAGTTTTTATTATTAACTTGCACTGTTCGTTCATATGTATTGTATTGATTTAATATACCTACCTACTCATACACCTAATCATATGTATTGATTATTACTTAGTATACTGAAATATGTATTGATTATTAGTATTCTGATGTATTTTTCTTATTGGAAGGCGTTCAAAAGACACACACATCCTAAATTTCACAACGATCATGTCAATGAATCTGAATGCAAATAAAAAATAGAATTTTGTAACTAAGTTGTTCGCTTCACAGCAAAACGATAAGTTATATGATTTGATTACACCACATTGAGGCCTGTTCCCTTACCTCTATATTAGGGCTTGAAACTTGCCTCTCCGCTTGACCGTCGCCAAGACCCTTAAGAGACAAAGATAAATATCTACCCCGTATTTACAGTAAGGTAAGGTAAAGTAAGGAGCAAGGTGAGGAGTGTTTGTAAAGCGTACGTTGCGTGTAACAGAATATGTATGTTCCTCCGGCTATTAGAATGCAAAACGACTGGGTTTCGGGTTACCTTATCTGTGCTTACTGCTACTGGCTACTGGTTTGTATTCTACCCGTTCTTGCAACTTCAGTATGGATTTTGAATACGTAGGTGTTGGTAATTAAAATTTCCTGTACCTGTAACTACAGGTATTTTTCCAATAATAAATAGCTGTGTTTCGCAGTTTTATCCTTTGATATGGCCCATCTATATTAAGTTGCATCTATTTATCAACCAAGTATGTAAGCAGCGTGTGTGCAAATGGTGGTACGGTCACGTTTAACGAAAACCGGTTAGTTATGTGGGGAACAAATATCTTGCTATGGCACCTCCGGCCGCGGCAGATTGGGAAGACCCAAGAAAGGCTGGCTTGACGTCGTAAGAACGGATATGCGTGCAAATGGTCTCACTACGCGGGATGCCGAAGATCATGCGAAGTGGAGACGTAAAAAGTAGGAAAGCGGACACCGCGCTCTCAAGAAGGAAGCAGCCGGGAACATGGCTCGGATGATAATGATTTATTTATAAGCAGTGTGTGGGACAAAGCTAAAGTTCGCTTATCGGCATAGTAGATATAAAATTTAAAGTTAACCGCCTAATGACATACTTAATTATCGTCCTCCATAGGTACAGAAGCATGCCATACGAATCCAATACGTATTTTCCGGCGTCCTTAGTCATTATTCATTTATCGCTAACAGGTGACGGTTCCATACAATTACGAATGCTGGGTCAGTCTGGGTCGTCCGAAACGGTCAGAAAATATAGGCGGAAACTCAATCTGAATCGACATCAATCAATCGCACTGTGACAGGCTTACAATACGGTTCCTCATTAAGCGAGTGACCGAGACTCGATCAGCCATCACATAGTTATACGGCGTTGATGTTCACACCGACTCTGCTACTGAATTTCGAAGTACGAAATACCGTAGTTTGTGAGACCAAATGTTTATTAGTACGATGTTCGTTAGTTCGAAAGTACAATATCGCGCTGTTTGTGAGATCTAAAGTATGCAAGTGTGATGTACGTCAGTACGAAATTGCGAAATTGTAGGTAGGTATATGAGATTTAAATATAGGTATGACCATCCAACAAAACAAAAATGGTGTCGTACTTCGAAATTCAGTAGCAGAGTCGTTCACACCACATCGTCCTATAGGTAAAGAGGATATGTTGGTATGAACGTAGGCGCTGTTTTCTCTATACATGCGTTATAAAGTTTAGTTTTTTTTATGTGAAACATCTATAGGCAAACCTAAAAATCCGCGTGCCGATACAGGCCATGGCGACGCCTCGCCACGCAATATGTACCTAGAATACCTATGTATATGATGGAATATAATAATCTTCTTCTTCTTGTCCACTCCTATCGGTGGTTGGACAACATCAGGGCAAATTTTATTTTAGAGATTGCAGCTCTAAAAAGTGTGGTGGTACTGCAGCCGAACCAATCTCTTAGGTTCTTCAGCCAAGAGTGGCGCCTCCGCCACCTCAATAATATCTACTATATTATATTAGTAGGCGGCAGATTAGTTGAAACAAAATGGCGGATGCGCAGAAGTCGATTTTTCATAGAAAGCGCATGTAAAATGTACTGCGCGAACTTTCCCCTTCCACGACAAAACTTTTCAACTTTCGTGCCGGTCACTTTACGTAGCGAGTCAATGTTTCACATCTCACTTTTGTTTTGGCTTGCTTTGACCTACCTCACTTTAGGAAGCGAAGATGTTGTCGACGATGTAACATGTTTGCGTAGAATAAAACTAATTCGCTCTAGACTTGAAGACTCCAAGGTTGTAGTCATTTTACAATCAAATAATGTAAAGCTCCAGCTCAGAAATGCTACAATGAAGGCAGAAATAAAGGTTTCAACACGCTTTTTGTTCACAAATTACAAAAATATCGGACGAAATAGTAATTCACATCCATCTTCGCATCATTCAGTCTATTTAGCCATTTTACAAAAAAAAAAGACAATTTGCAACTGAGACGTTTCTGCAGTCAAGACATTTTGTAAGACTTTTTTACATTCTAGACGTTATGACCCTAACTCGCCGACACTTATCTCTGTTAGTTTCAAAATGAACAAAATGTATTCTCTTATTGAAATAAAATATTCGAGAAATGGTCCATATTGACCATTTGGCCTTTACCCCTAATATGGATCCGTCAGATTATAGCGCTACTGGTACTACATACAATACCATTAGAAAATTTATAACATATTATCTGTGTTCCGCGGTTTCACCCGCGTAATTTTCGACCTAAAAATCCTTTCTTAGTGAATATTTAGATCGACACAAGAAAACACTCTCCAACTTCATGTCTCTTGGACCAGGAGGGTTACTGCGGCTCTTTCGACACGACAACGATACGATAATTCCAGCCGATACGATGATTCTACTATCAATTCTACTATCACAGTGTGACAGTAGAATCATCGTATCGGCTGGAATTATCGTATCGTTGTCGTGTCGAAAGAACCGCAGTAACCCTCCAGGCAGTGGTTTAGGCTCTGCGTTGATATATGTATTTCAGTCAATCAGTCAGGACTTTGAATTGTAAATGTAGGTACCCATAGTATACCTAGACAGTAGGTTTTATTAGGGTCTTAGGTAAATCCAGCGGAAAGTTTCTAAATTATTTATTTAAGTATCAGATTGTTTTCGACTAAAACAGAATTTTAAAGCTTAATGAGTTGAAGTTCAAATACCTTAATCCTCCTTTAAAATCTTTACTTGAAGACAATCTTATAAATTGGAGTAAGTTACCTTACCTACATACTAAAAAAATTGGTATTTTCATCTTATTTTTACCACTGGCTCCATCTAGTGGCGGCAATCGTAAACATAAATGCTCACTTTGTCAAGGTTTTTAAGCTATTGCATAGGTTTTATCGCGGGCTTTGAGCGCGGCGACGGGATGAAGAAATTCCGTAACGAAAATAAAACCTAACACCCCCCCACTCCGCCTACACAAGAAAACACTCTCCATGGTACAAAATAAATAAATAATTATAATTGCATAAGTTGATAAAAAATGCTATGCAATAGCTTTACCGCGGCAATCTCCGAGTGCCACACGAATTTTTTGTACCCATAGATAATGGTACGGGACCCTTCATACGCGAGTCCCACTCGCACTTGGCCGCTGTTTTGTGTCGGTATCTGTAGAATAGCTGAGAGAAATTACATTAAATTACATTTAAAACAGTGACACGCCCTACATTGCTGCGGCAGCATTACTCCAACAACTATCAACCAAACAGAACGTGCATTGTTCAACAAAGTCAGATAAAAAATGATGGATTATTCTAGAAACTTCATTCTGTAATGCAGTCAGGAACGAAATACAGTGCAACGATGCTAAAATTGCAATTTAGCGATACGAAACGCTTTTCAGATTTTCTGCTTAGATGACAATCGTGAAGTGAACCGTTTTATCGTTGTATGTAGAGTAATATGGAGTCCATCGTCTATTACCTACCAACACTGAAATAAAACTATACAAGTACGCTGGAATTGCTATACCCTAGAAAATGACATTAGATCTTTGTGCCGATTTGATTTGCGCCATGTTGCGCTGCTGTCGCGCGTTTTCTATTGAAAGTGATGGTGACTGTCCATGGAACTAATAGTTCCGGAGACGGTCACCATCACTTTCTCACTTTTTTAGTTTTTTCGCATGTCGTGAAATCACTTGCGTTCCCCACATGGCAACACGTGCGTGCCTTCCTTATATTTCAGACTACAGCGATATTTTTTGCTGAAGCCTGACCCAGATTTCCTCCACACTGTCTAATAATGTTGTTTTCCACTGACGGCGTACATGGAACGAATATTTTTGAATACAACCGTATGCAGGTAATCCTATGCTCTTTGGAAAACTCAGGGAGATGTAACATTGTAGGCACATAATTTAAAAATAAAAAGAGAAGTAGTGTACAAAGCAAGATGTTTGTGGAGGCAGCGGATTTGTTAGAAGATTCTTTAGTGGATTCTGAAAGTAGAGCCACGTTTCAATCATTAATATGTCATTAACTTGTGTTTCACACTTTTTAAACAAGATTTCTGTCCATCAGTCTTCTCGGGACCACGCCCGGTGTTACCAGTTTGCCGACACGTCGAGGTAATTAAAAATCTATAACGCGATCTAGACCCGAAGTTCTAAAATTAATAACTTGTGTTTCCACCAACAAAGAGTCGAGCGGAAATGAGAAAGTGGGCAAAAAGAGTCAAAATAAGCTCGCTCATTTCGCTTCGGTAGGAACAGACTTACATTAATGACTCCACTCCATTCGCACTGTTTCTTAGTGGAAAGTGTGGAAACGCAAGCCTATTTTTTGGAAAAGATCCTGCTTCGCTCCTTATTTCCAGCGCATTCCTTTGGCGCTGAGAACGCGGCTAAAGAAAAGAGGGGTGACTCCCCATAGTCCCAATTTCTACCAGCTGAAGATTAACGTGTCCATTTAAATAGAAAAAACTTAGTTGTAGGTACAATCAAGACCAAAATATTTTAAAGATCGATAAATATTAACAAAGCTCCAATTTTTTTTTCTTTTGGTCTGAGACCGATATGGCCAATTTAGCGCCGAGAGTTGTAAAAAACACCTGTTTGACAGTTCTTAATTCAAACCTAAGATCGGTCGACTAGCGCCCTCTGCCGGGATAAAAAGTTAGTGTTCCTCCTCATTGACTGCTCATAAGTATACCCCGCTCACGAAAATAGAACGTCGTTATGGTAGTAGTTACCGAAGCTACCGCATCACTATTTCACGCTCTAAGCATAGATAGGTAACGCATCAACCAATCACAACGTTTGATTATTACCTCTCCCCATGCCCGCAATGGTGAGGTTTACTTTGTAGAAAAATTCGCGGTATTAAGGTGATCGCACATTTATCAGCACCGCACCGCGCGTACGGTGCGGGTGAAACGTGCGAGGTTTGACATCATTACATACAATGAATTCTAAAAAGCGGCGAGTACGTGCGGCGCGTACGGTGCTGATAAATGTACGTTCACCTTTAGCAGTCAATTGGTTCTATTGTCTTTGATATCACAGAAGAAATCCGCGCCGCGTCTCCGCCACGTCCTTTCAGTAAGTGTAGTCCCTAGCTAGCCTAAATTGTAATGAGAATTTCACTAACTATAATTTACGGTTTACTAATAAACTCTACTTATATTACATTCAAATTTAAGGATAGTAACAGAACGTAATGAAAATTTTAATAGATGGAAAGTTCCGTGATTTAAACAACCACAATTCTGTTTCCAATTGGAACATTGTTATGAAAAATTTGAAAATGAAAAAAAGGAAATATTGACTACATATAATATGATTTTATAAGAATTCATTTGCAATCTATTTTATTTCATTTGACATTTTATTTATTGACTATTTTTGACTATTTAATTTGGGTTTGACATAATCGTATTTTTGAGTACCTAACTGAAAAAAAAAATTGAGATTTGTTGACTAATATATTAATGTTAAAATTGTATTAAATCGAATTTAATTGTAATTTAAATCTAAGTACATAATTATTTCTATTTCTATTCTTATATCGCTGTTGCTGGGTTATAGTTGCCTGAATAAAAATCATTTTATTATTTTATTTATTTAAAAATAAATATGATAAATCGTCGATTCGGACATAGACCTACTTAGTACACTTACCATTCACGAAATTAAATGCTTTATTGACAAAATACAGAATATTTTTTTACAATTTGTTGCCTTGTCTCCTAAACTAGGGTGTCCTGTGTATCACAAAACTATTGGGAGATGAAAACTATAGTACAGCTTTGAAAAAGATAAGAAAGGGACCGCAAATGTGTCATGCATGATTGATCAGAATAACATAAAATGCTTTAATAACGAAGAGATAAGTCAACATGTTGCATGGATGATAAAGAATGCTGCGTATAAGCGCCTTTGTTAGATAAAAAGAGGAATAGGGTAATTCCTCTTCTGTTTGCGCGATGTTGTATTGAAATTAAAGACATTTTTCGGTTTTAATCGTGTTTATTACTTTTAGCATTGTTTTAACGCTCAACGTTTCGAGACCTTTCCAGGTTCATCCTGAAGAAGGGACCAGGAAAGGTCCGAACCTCAAAACCGAAAAATATCTGTAATATCAATTGAAGTTGATGTGTATTGAAGTGCTGAAGTCACATTATTGCCACCTGTATTTGTCACATCCGATGATAAGCTTAGTAGTACGTACCTACCCGCATACCGCAACTGATTCCGTAGGCATTCATGCAAACGAAATGGAGTAATCAAGATAAAGGATAATTATATTATTATGACAGGAATTTAACTGCATAATTGGTAAGCTAACATGTATTTTACTACGATAAATACTTAATAGCCTTATTAATAAACGTAGAGTGTGAAGTAAGGTCGGAGTAGTTTTACCACCTTTAGTTTCTGTCTGTCAACTTTGAAAGTTCTTGTTACGGGCTTGTCTTGTTACGGTACTTGTCTATTGTAGCCTAATTAATAAACGTGGTGTAAGGTCCGAGTAGTAAGAACATGCTGTATCTTTTTCCGTGACAAACACTTTCAAAGTTGACAGACAGAAACAAAAAGTGGTAAAATTATTCCGACCTTACTCCACGTTTATTAATAAGGCTATCAAAGTTGACAGACAGAAACAATCTGGAAGGTTCTTTCTCCAGTAATCTATGTCGGTGGTCTAATATAGAGCTCCGCTAAGAGGTATATCGAATTGTTTGGATACCCAATTAAAATTAGCTTTTAAACAATACCTAGGTACATGTCCCACTTCTTTCAATTCATTACTATGGCTTGGTTCAATGACTTGGCCTTTCATGCCTCCTCGAAAGTCTGGTATAAGTAATAGTCTAAAGAAATTCAGAGTAGGTATTGTAATGTAAAAATCGTGTCACAAATAAGGCTAAAGATAGACTATGAACTAACTTGATGGTTAAAAATGATTCTATTCGATAAATGTCGGAAAGCGGAAAACTTAGCGAACTAAGGGCTGGAAAATCTCTAGTCAAAGGATTTTGATGGCCATTTCCTACTTCCTACCTATTATTATAAACGCGGAAGTTTGCAAGTATGTAGGACCGGGACTAAAGTAAAACCGCAGAATCCGGCGAACTTTGTTCCGCCTAAAAAAAGTATCTGTCCGAATACCTATCTAATGTTCGTCTCCTGGTTCTAAGCTACCAGCCAAATCGGTTTAGCCGTTCTTGAGTTATAAATAGTGTAACAAACACGACTTTTTTATATAGGTATACTGAGTCATGGCCCTTTTGTCCTGCTGCAACACACACATCTTATCAGTTTTTTGTAATTTTTAAGAAATTGTGTGGTTTTTTTTATTTCCATTTCATTTTTGTAATATGTGTGTGTTTTAGACCAAATAGACTATTTTCTATTCTATTCTAATATAGATGTAAAAAAAATGGTTGACCGACATCAACTATTTCTTCTTACTTTTTTGTTGTTACCAGTCTGCCGACTGAAAAGTTACTGGTCTACATTTCACCCTAAGATGTTTAGAATTTCAACCAAACCCTGTGTTACCGAGTTCGCATGACTGGGTTTTTTCTCTTCAAGGGTAAACTATTTCTCAGTAAAATGTAGTCAGTTTCAATGCGAGTAGGTGAAACTTTACTCAAGTGAAAATAAATAGGTTCAATAAACAGAACTCTTTTGTAGGAATTTGAATACAATGCTGCCTTTGTATATTATTTATAAGTAGGTAGGTACTGGGTATAGGTAGATATTTTAGGAATAGCTTAGATAGCTTTCTTTGCGAAGGTCGTGGGTTCGAATTCCGGGTTAGGCAGTCGGCTGACTCAAAAGAATGTAGGTACAATACTTATTACATTGTAAACTTAAACTCAACATAATAATGTTTATTAAATAAGATATTCACAGAACACAGATCATTTTGAATCTTCAGTAATCTAGTGTGTCTTCGGAACGGAACCAATAAGAAGAAGACACAAGAAACTCATGGGGTTTTTTTGCAGTGATCATGTGATATATTTACTAAGCAGATTTCCGTGGTTTCACCCGCGTAAGTCCCGATCCCGTGGGAATATTTGGACCTTTATAATATTAGTAAGAAGATTGGACTAAAATGGAACCCAAGCAATAATCTACACTATAATAAACCTTACTAAATTTATAAGGCGAAAGTAACTCAGTCTGCATGTCTGTTCAAATAAGTTTCAAAAAAAAAACACGATAACATCCACAAACACACAACCCGCCCAACAGAGAGCTGTATATAAGTACGTAATATGTATTTTCCAGGGTTTCCCTAAACAAATAAATCTGAGAAAAGTTATAAAATATCTATCTGACGAGATAGTAAACTTAAACATTTATATGAAAAACCCTACATTACATTTTATATCATGGAAGCGTCATAAACTTAATTTAATAGTGGAGCGCTAGGAGGGTTGCACTAAAGCCAAATATTTTACGATAATCGGGGCATGAAATAATTTCCCCTTTATTTTTCGTAGATAAAATAATAATTCGACCTGAACTTTATTATACCTGACAGCTTTATTTAATACTGATAGTAAATTTTATATCAAGGTGTTAGCGAAACATGTTTTTAAAATTTTCTTTATGAATTTCTAGAAAAAAAGTACCCCTTGAGTTTCTTGTAATTTCTTCTCGTGTATGGGCACGTTTCCGAAGTCACATAGTAATAAAATTAACCGTTGTAAAGGTGATTTGTGCATAGTTAATAATAAATAACTGCTTTTCTGGTGCAGAGGATGGCCGTCGCTATCCAACGAGAAAATGCTGCGTGCGTTTTAGGGGGAGATTTTTTTTTTTTTTATTATATTTTTCCTTTGCGCCGAGAACGAATTCTGGTGGCCTGTTCAACTGTTTTTTTTTTGTTTTTTGTTTGAAATATTGTTTTAATAGATTCTTCTTCTGTTTTCGCGATGTTGTATTGAAATTAAAGTCTAAGTCTAAGAGAAGTCTATCCGGAAGAAGAGACCTGGAAAGGTCTCGAAACGTTGAGCGTTGTAACAATGCCAAAAGTAATAAAAACCACGCGATTCAAACCGAAAAATGTTTTTGTATTGTTTTAAGTAAATTTGGACCTAGTTTTTAAGTTTAATTGCAATTTAATATTAGTTTTCTGTATTTTTTTTTTAATTTTATGTTTGTTAAAAACCATTTGTCATTTTCTCAATAAATAAACTTATAATAAATAATAGTCTTTGCGATTCGGAGTCTGCGTAAACAGGAACGTTTTGATATACCTTTTTAATGATACATTTTTGATAAGACCGTAGTTTCACTTTAACTTTTTAATACATTAGAATGACAAATTACATCTCAGTCAATTCTGAAGAAGGGACCTGGAAAGGTCTCGAAACGTTAAGCGTTGTAACAATGCTAAAAGTAATAAACACCACGCGATTTAAACCGAAAAATGTCTTTAATTTAAATTTCTAGAAATACTTACTGAGTCGTTCGCTTTTGTCAGGGCCATTGGCCGCCGTCTTAGGGATAGGGGTCTTGACTACCGCTCGGGTACCGCCTGGTGCTAAGGTTGGCCATTGCCATACAGAGAGGCAATGCTGCTAGCATCCTCGGCTCCTTTGCGCCGGGTACGATCAAGGGCGGCTTATTTAATTGACTTTTTTATTTGTTTGTGTTATGTATGTAATATGTTAATTCTAAAATAAAATTTCCTTATATTTCTAGAAAGTTAATTAATTTAGGTGGGTACTAGGGCATGCAACCCGGTTATTTCGGTTAATCGAAAACCGGGTTTTCGATTAACCGAAATAACCGGGGCATATTTTAAACGATTAAAAAAACCGTGTTTTTTGTTTCATTAACCGGTTTTTTCGGTTATTTCGGGTATTTTATTTGTTAGTATAGCTCAGTACAATTTGCTATTTTGCGATGTACAATAACTTCACGATTTCAATGCTAGGTTTTAAGCTTATTTGTTTATTTATTACAGACAGTGAAGCGACTAGACGATTGTTTCACATTGGTTTTCAAATAACTAAGTGTGGATAATCTTTAAGCTAAACCGCTTGTTAAGCCTCTGCTAGAACTGCAAACTTCTGATTTTTCTTGGACGGTTAACTATAAGATGTATTTGAAACATCAGTTTTGAAAACAATGCTATAGATAGTCCATTGAAATGTTACATTTTTTTGGGCTTAGCGTGCATTTGTCAGAGAACGTAATTTTATTTTTTTAGATATCAAAGGGGGTTTAGTTGAAAGTTAAATCCTAGTTTGTGGGGTTGTGGCTCTTGTCCCACGGCCGCCATCTTGGAAAAAGGGGTTCAAATGGTTTTTTATGGTTTATTTGAGGAGCTATAGGTCTCACAAAAAAAAATAACATTTTGTGTTGCAAATAAGATTATCTCCCACTTTTGTTAAGTAAATTTTAGTCGTAGAACTAAAAATAAAAAGTTATACCTAAGCGAAAATCCATAAAAATTTGAGAAACAAATTCTATTGGTTATTTATAAATCGATTTTGATTATATTCTTTGTTATCTTTTTTCTTTTCTATTTTTAATTCTCAATTACGATCTGACTTTCGGTGCCTTTCCTTATATTTTACATTTTTTCTTCAGAAAGTCAAGTCGAAGACAACAATAGTTATAAAACGAAACGAGCAATATAATGTTGTTCACCAAAGTTCATGTGATATGCAGGTGTAATTTTAATTTTGCATTTTATAACACTTTTATTAATGCTTTTGATTGTTTGATAATTGTTTTATAATTAGGCAGTGTTTTGCCGTTTTTTTTGTTGATTACTTAAATTTGTAAATTTCCCTAAAGAAATTAAACTTTTACATCATTTTTATGCTTTTTTAGTAAGCTCTTAAGGCTATTAAGTAGGCTAAGTAGTAAGGCTATTTTCATTAATTAAAATAATAATTAAAATGATAATATGTGAATGGTTTTTGCAGTTTGAAAATAGACACAAAAAAATCTTATTTAAAAACCGATTTCACCGAAAAACCCGGTTAACCGGTTATTTAAAAAAATAACCGAAAAAATAACCGGTTTTTTTTTCGTCCGATTTTGCATTCCCTAGTGGGTACCTACTAGTATCTCTCACTCGTGGTTTCGTGTTGTACAAAGTGCACTGCATTTGCTAATTGAAACCGCATGCTTCTTGGGTGCTCTAATTATTCTTGTACCTATTCACTAATGGAATACAACTTGTTAGTACCTACCTAATGTGTCGCCTGTGTAGGTTAGTTACAGTAAAACAAGAAAAAAAATGACAAATTATATTTTTTTGTGAAACGGGTGTAGTTGATCTTTCTTCTTCTTCTTTCTTCTAATATATAAAATTTCCATGTCACAATGTTAGTTACCGTACTCCTCCAAAACGGCGCGACCGATTTTTACCAAATTTTATATGCGTATTCAGTAGGTCTGAGAGTCGGCTACTATCTATAATTTATAAGGCAAAACAACGTTTGCCAGCTAGTTTTTATATAAAAAAGTAATAGGTAGTACTTTTTAACGAGTAGGTTACAAATATATTATATTAGTAGCGTCATTCAATGCTTTGAAGTGAATTTGTATAGCCATGTTGACACTATCGACACTAGTGTCGAGTCTAGTGTCAGCGTGGTCTTGTATCTTTTTAACAATAAAAAGTTTACGCAAATGGTAGGTACTTATCCCTGTTTTAACTTAGGTATGAATTGAAAACCTCCAAATAATAGCCCCAAGTCATCTCTTTATAGTTGTCTGATTAGGCTTAAAACTGTCCCTCTACTATTATACATAATATAAAACTAGCAGCGTCCTGCGGTTTCACCCTCGATCCCGTGGGAATATCGGAATCAAAAGTAGTATATGTTACTCAGGGTGAATGTAGCTTTATAATGGTGAAAGATTTTTTGAAATCGCGGTCCAGTAGTTTTTAAATGTATTCATTACAAACATACAGTCACACATACCTACATACATATATACACACAAAAGTACAAATCTTTCCTCTTTATAATATTAGTGTAGATGTAGATTTAATGTCCTGACCTGACTGACTGATTAACGCAGAGCCCAAACTGCTGGTCCCCGAAACATGAAACCCACAAAAACATTTTCATGTAAAATGTAGCCAAGACGAGAGCGAGACCTTATGATGTGCAGTATCAAAAAGTTATCAGATGTCATATAGAGCCAAGCTTATAACTCCACACGCTTCGAGTCCACAAGTACCTTACTTCACTATCACAAGCTCAACATCTTAGCCAAAATATGTGGCTTGGGCGTTTCGCAACCTTGCCTAGGTTTTCTATTACACAATACTTAGTTCTTGCGGTGATGAAACGGCCAAGCCATATATTTTGGCTAAGATGTTGAGCTTGTGATAGTGACGTAAGGTACTTGTGGACTCGAAGCGTGTGGAGTTATAAGCTTGGCTCTATATGACATCTGATAACTTTTTGATACTGCACATCATAATGATCTCGCTCTCGTCATGGCTACATTTTACATGAAAATGTTTTTGTGGGGGATTTCACCTCTTTTTGTAGGTTGGTTTTTATTATTTTTTTTCCAATCTCACAAACTTGCAGCTTAATAATATAAGTTTATTAGTAAATTTCTTTTTAATTTATTTCCAATAGTTCGTGAATTAACGACTTACGCGCCGAGCCGTTCGTTTAGTTAGGCCGAATATTTCCAATGTCAAGCACTTGTTTGACCACCACTGGTGTATAACGAAATATATTTTAAAAAGCATCCTCGTTGTCCACCATTGTAGACAGCGGTACATCTTTCTAATTATTAATCAATTTTTAGGCCTCTAGTACCTCTAATACATATTAGGTGTTCTGCGAGCGCTTAATTCCATCCCCTAATTTAAGGGGTAAGGGGTGAATTATTAAAAATCCTGAAAACATAATTTTATTATTTATAACAAGGGCGTTCCTATACAAAGCATTCCTATACTTACTTAGCATCAAAATTTGAGGAAGTTTCATACAAATTTCCATCCCTTAATTTTAGGGGTTGGGGGTGAAAGTTTTTAACTTTTAGGATTTTTGTTGCTTGTGTACTAATACCAGCTTACATACCAAATTTCAGCTTTCTAGGACTTCGGGAAGTACCTTATGAATTTTGATTACTATCAGTGAGTGAGTGAGTGAATCAGTGACGAAATCGGGGGTTTTTAGATATCAATAAAATCTAAACTATAGGAGCTATGTAATTGAAACTTTTTTTTTTATTAAGTACACTATAGACATTACGCCCCCTGACTTACCTTTATCTGGTATATTCCAAAGCAAAGTTATGAGGGTTCAAAAAACCGACGAAACGTTTCGAGAAAAGGTGGGTAGTGCCCGTACGCTTCGCTGGCTCGCCTTGGCGGGGGCACTACCGTGCCCCCAGATTTGGAGAGTGTGTTCTTTGTGGTGTGTATGGATCCACTAAAGAAGGGATTTTGTAGAATTCCGCGGGATCGGGTCTTACGCTGGTGTAACCGCGGAACTTTGTAACGCGGTACTATAAAAATAAAACATTTCTATATTTGATAATCTTATTACCAGACGTACAGAATCCATCAAATCTTGTATCAGCGACTAGTAATAAAAACAATACAACATCAATTTTAGGATCGCAATCATAACAAAATCAGATATAAAATAACGTAATGGCAACAAAATAACAGATTCAATATAAAAATAGGTGAAGCTGAACGTTTCTGCCATAACTTCATTGTAGCCGTCGAAGTTATTCTACCCCTTCCATAATCATAATAATAACGTTCGGAGTTTCAGCGGTCTGTGCGAGGAATGGACGATCGACCTAGAATAAATTAATAGCTAGAGTTAAAAAGAGAAAAAAAACATTCATACGCTACGAATTGGATTCTTTAGTTTATTTTGAAAATTAAATAAAACTCAAAGATGCAATTGGTAGGTGAAGGTGGGCATGAAAGAGCCAGTTTTAGAAAATAACTCTTTTTAATATTTAGAATAAAAGAAAACTACATGGTCGCTAATTAAATTAGAAGTTTGTTTATTATTCTTCTACAAACAATCATATATTCTTCATTAAACAGACATTTTAGTACTAAAATTTACCTTTTATTAAAAAAGGGAAATTGACTCTTTCATGACCTTTGAAAGAGCCACCGTAATTTATGAAAGAGCCACAACACGATTGAACCACTTATATGCGTAAATATTATCAAATAATTAACAATATTAAAAAAAAATCATTGTATAACATAATATCACACTAATTCTAATATTATCAGACTTTCAGTTACAAAAAACAAAAGCTGTTTTGAAAGAGCTGGTCATGAAAGAGCCTTTTTCATCACATATTTGGTTGGCTCTTTCATGACAAGCAATCATAAACGACTATAACCTCGAAAAAATATGTTAGTATCTCGAAATTTATCAATTAAACATCACAATTAGAAGCTAAGATAAATGCACACCCTAGTCGTAACATCGCATTAGACTTAAATTAAAACATACCAATGTAAATACGTTATGAATAACAGCAAAAAAACTTACTTTTTGTTGCAGTTTTTTTCAATTGATTACTGCTCCGCCATTGACCTCTGGAGAACTGTCAAATCTTTGTGGGTGACAGATTAAAAATGTTGCTGTACGAAAATAAAATTCAATGTTGGTAATATTTTTAATAAGTGCGGGAAAATTAGAGTAGCTCTTTCAAAACATGGCTCTTTCATGCCCACCTTCCCCTACTACATGTGGAGTTATTAAATTAGATTTTAGAAATACCTGTGGAAATACAAATATGGCACAATATGTCATTTGTTTTTATTGCCGCATTATTACTAGAAATCTTTTACAAGGAGAAATGCATCATCTAAAAATTTTCCTATTACAGGATTCGAACCTGTGTAAATCTCGAGAGGCACAGGTTCGAATCCTGTCTCTCGATACGTTTAGAGACAGGACATTTTTTTTCGTTCCGCATGCGAAGTGTTGATGGTGTTCTTTGCAAGCTGTGGCACTAAATCTGGATTAAGACCTAAACATTATTTGATAACATACCGATTTGATATTATAGAGTTCTGAAAATCCTTGTTAATGTGTCTTCAAGACAAGGCAAACTGTGACAACATTGGTGACATCATAACACCGAGCAATGCGTTGTCGCAACGCAAAAACGGCATCACATCGCTGTAGCAAAGATATAGAAGTCACACCAAACATGACTTATGGGACCAATGCAACGTTTTAAAGCCTAGTCACACCTGCGTGACGTGCAAAGTCATGTGTAAAATGCGTGCGTGACGTATATAGTCACGCATTTGTTGTGACCCAGCATTTAATGTCGCCGTCGTTTGCACCAAAGCACAAAGGGTGGAGAAAGGACCTCAAGAAAACATTTCGCAAAATTGTTAATCGATCACCCATCGAAATAACGACCGCTCCAGGCGTTATTTAACCCGAAAGACTCTTAACTATCGGCGATCGTAGTTAGATCATAACTCCCTCAAAAGATTATTGATTGTATTAAGCGTTACTTTTCGGAACTCCATAACTACTCTGTAAAAGAATAATATTTAGTTTTTAGTCCCGACACCAGACTAGTGTTATATATAACACAGCTAACAGTGTGCAGCTTGCAAAGAGCACCACCTTCCCACCGCTCTTTACATGCGGCAAAAATATGCTTTAGTGTTAGTGACACCAATCATTAACCGTGCTTTGACGCGTTTCGGCTTCAAAAAGCCATCATCAGGAACGTAGACTCTGACCGAACTAACTAAACCCTCAAAAGTCTCAGCATTCTTGTGAATAGGAATGTTTAGTTCATTCGCTACTCTTCAAGTTCTATAATGATAATCTTGGTTAAGGGGTCTTCTCGTATAATTAGAGGTTCAGCCATTAGACACATCTGGTCCGGGCCTCGAAAAATGAAGCATTAGTTTTCCTATTAACATTAATGAAGTTAGCTTAGGGAGGGATGGCGAGGGAGTTATATTGGAGATGGGTTTAATTCTTAATTTAGATGAATGTGACGACCTTTATGGCGCGATAACAGAATGAACGCCGAGCGCAGTATGTGCGTTCGATTACTGCCGTGAAAATAAGCGGTTTAGATAAATTGTATCCGTATGTTTGTTGTATTTACCATTTCTTCATTAAATCCGAACGTCCACAGTTTAGTTTGCAGTGACTATAGGTTTAAAATTCTTGAAAATGTAGAACAGTTTTTAATTAGGAAATACATAATATATATCAGTAAAACTGTAATAAACGGGAATTCCAAATTGCAAACTACACCTTAAAACAAAACGAAACACACCTACCTACAGGTATTAAAATCGCTTTGCTTCCGTTTGCATTTCGGAGCTACCACAGATATCTGAACATCTGCTCTGTGAGAGCTACGAAGCCACAGACGATACACTGACCGACACTCGGGGTCGAACAATCGGGGGTTCAAAATGAATAAGAAGAAACAATTGTTTTCTAATTCCAAAACAGTAGCACTGCATTGAAGATAAAATGGATAAAACACAAGAGAATCTAGAAATAAGATTTGAAAAATACGACAGAGAAGTGAAACGCAACTGTTTTCCGCATCCTCGTGGGTGCTATTTTCCGTAGATATTCTTTAGAATTTATTAGTTAGCAGAAAATACAACACACCTACACAAATAGCACTAAGGCACGCCATCTCGGAAGTATTCCAAAATTGGATGCTTCAAATAAAGCAGGACTTAGCGAATATATTTCTGTGATTTTATTATTTGTCACGTCTCTTTCCTAACTGTCACACATGAAAATATTTTACAAGGAGAAATACATCATCAAAAATCCTCCCATGACAGGATTCGAACCACCATGTCACACGTGGTTAAATACTTACCTAAAAAAATGTACTACGTGATGGATTTTTTTTAGGTAAGTATTTAACCACTATCCCTCATCAGATGGTAAGCGGCTATGGGTTTTAGAGCGGTGTTGGGTTGGTGTAGAGGTAAATACCTACCTCGAATTTTATTCTGAAGATCAAGCGTTCGAATCTAGTCCCGGCGAATCGTACACTAATGTCAGAAAGGTAACCGTGAAGGAAAACATCGTGAAGCAACCACGTCTTAGTTACCTCTTGACGTATAGACTTGTTATTTCCTCTGGGAAATAGACCACTGGGCTAGAAGAGTGATATGGGTGCTAGGCAAGCCTTTCTCCAACTATTTCCCGGGAACTATAGCGCAGCGCCATAAATACATAAATAGTAAATAGCGTGGATTATAGTTGCTTACGCTGTACAAATCGTCTAAAATTAGACAACATTATTGTTATGAGTCTTAGATATAGCATGCTTACCTAGATGATGAAACGTCAATGACCGTATGATATTCTAACCAGTTTTGTTCGTTAAGCACCCCAGGGGTGGGACAGCTATGGTATAAATTTTGTCCTGACTGACCACCGACTGACTGACTGATCTACGCACAGCCTAAACCGCAGCAGAGAGCTGAATTTTAGAGAGTGGGTTCTTCATGCGATGTAATCATCCGATAAGAAAGGGTTTTTGAAAAGTCGCATGGGATCGGGGCTTATGCGAGCGAGTCTATGTAAGGAAGAAGGAGTTGGGAGATCCTCTGTCTCTATATAATGCCAAATTAACCTACCCATAGCTCTATTTGGCTAAACTTGACCACCTTTTTAACCTATTTGCTAAATTCTATGTAACAAAAGTCCCTACTTAAAAAAATATAAAAATATTATTCAACGCGTAATTTAATTTCTCTTGAAAAAAATTGAAAACCAACGAAGTTGAAAACCTTTTTTCATTTGCCAATGACAGTGACAGGACTTAATTAATGCTGTAAAAATATTAGGGAAAAATAGCCACAAGGCTATTTGTAAGAGACTTTTGGCGATAACGCGTTAACGAAATATTGTGCTGTATTTTCATTTTCGCGAAACATTGAAACTCAAGGTTTACCCTCACTTTTTGGAACTATGAAAAATCAAAGTAATGCGCATTTAAAACTACTGATTTTATTTGACACATCACTGGAAGAACATCGCTTTTCGCGTTGCTGCCAAGTCTCCTAAGTTGTGGTAGAAGTATCTCTACCACTCTAACACCATAACCATAATTTTATTCCTGACTAGCTCAGCCCGATCCCGTGGGACTATCGGGATATAAAGTACCCTATGTTACTCCTCGAAAATGTAGCTTTATATTGGTGAAAGAATTTTTGAAATCGGTCTAGTAATTTAGAAAAAAAAACAAATCAATCTTTGTTCTTAAAATATTAAAGTATAGATGGGCGGAGTCATGGTTTGACCAACAGGGCCGGAGACAAAAAAAAAACTTTACATTGGAATGGCGCGAACAGGGTCTACAATGAGAGAAAAAAAAGTTCCTAAAATACAGAAATAGGTAGGTACATACCTACCAGTAATACGAATATTCTTGTGGAATGTGAGGAATCCTGATTTGATTTCCCCTTGGTGGGACAAATATTTGTATAAATTTACCGTTATTTGTTCTCGGGTGTCTGCGAACAAGGTGGGTGCAATTGAACACACCAAATGAAATAAAACGCTGGTACTTGTGCCTACCTTCCTCCCTACACCATTGGGATTAGAATTGTGAAATGTTTACCGTTGTAAGGCATTAGATACGGGCGTGGAAACCGACCGCACGTAACAAATGCAGGTTAGGTACCGAATTCAATATTTTAGATAGATAAATAAATGCTTTATTGTACCGAAATCTATACTAATATTATAAAGAGGTAACAATTATGTATGTATGTATTTTACGGGTAATCTCTGAAACTACTGAACCGATTTCAAAAATCATAAATCTTTTACCAATAGGAAGCTACATTATCGAGGAGTAACATAGGCTCCTTCACGCCCGATATTCCCACAGGATCGGGATTTATGCGAGTAAAACGCGAGACCTGGTTGTATAAGACATACTAGTATTACCACAGAATACATAAATAGTAGGTACAAGTAAAGAAAAACTTAAAACTAGTATGGCACAATGGGCGGCATCATCGCCTTAGGGCGATCTCTTCCAGTCAACCAAATCTCAACTACGTACGGTAAGTACAATTTCTATAAACGCCAGTGACATTAACTGGCTAAGTATGTAGGTCCATGCTGGCTACAGACAGATGTACCTATGCATGAACACTAGGAGATATGGCTGAATTTTCTATGTGGGTTTGTTTATCCGCAGTTATCACGTGCCGCTCCCCACCAACTTATACCTTAACCCGATTTTTCGTTACTCTAAATAACATTAATACTTATTGCCATTTGGCATCATGTCTCTTCTGTAATTTATCAATATTAATCTGCCAAGTCGAGCAAACAAGCGGCACGGCCGTACCATCCTTTTTTTTGAAACAGTTCAGGTGATTTTTGACCTCCTATAACTTCGTTGTGAATAAAACTAAA
This sequence comes from Idaea biselata, assembly GCA_958496205.1. Lineage (NCBI taxonomy): Eukaryota > Metazoa > Arthropoda > Insecta > Lepidoptera > Geometridae > Idaea > Idaea biselata. Next base: position 5,142,472 of record OY292402.1, read on the forward strand.
ATCTTGAATTTTGGCATTGTTGATATACGGTGTTATTTCAAATTTCATTCAATTTGTAAAAACAAGTTAGGTAGTTTAAAAATTATAGCTAGTCAAAGTTTCTTAATTTTGTCACTCACTGACGACCGTCTCGCATGAATATACAATTTATCTCACAAGTAATACATATTATATCAAATTAGACCGTTAAGTGCAATAAAATTGCCAAGTCAATCTATTTATTTAAAACATAACTTTTTAAATACTGATATTATGGGCACACTAAGATATTGTTTGATTTGCTAATTACGTAATAATAAATGAAGACAGAAGGTTCTTTGTAGGGACTGAATAAAATAACCGACTTGAAATTACATGTATCTTGCAACTTTTTACGGTAGAAGAACTGAGTTGCGAGACTTGCTTTTTTACAAGCAAGTTTTTGAGGGGATTTATAATTAAATTACGAGCCATACAGCCTCACCGGTAGATGACACGTTTTAAGCCTGAGGCGCAAGCAATACCTACAGTTCCGCAACTAAACAATAAACTAGTGTATTTGCTTCTTGAACTTGTTTAAACTTCTTAGCAGGTTTATAAAGCTCAGCGAAAGTTTCAGTGACAATATCATAAAGGACATAGAAGGTTTAGTTTGATCTGGAATTGTTCAATGAAAAGTTCTCATAGTTTCGATAAGATCATCTGTTAGTTCATATTAATTTAGGGCCTTAGGGTCTAATGGGGTGCCACACGCAAAGCTGTAAGTAGATGGCGCTGGCATCAGATGATCTTTTTTTTTTCGATGATGGTCCTCCACCAATGGAAACGCCGAGTTTTTTTTTATTCTTTCGGTCTCAGACCGATATGGCCAATTTGGCGCCGAGAGTTGTAAAAACAGTTCTTAATTCAAACCTAAGATTAATCGACAAACGCCCTCTGCCGGGATAAAAAGTTAGTGTTCCTCCTCATTATTTAACAACGACCGACGTTCGAATTTTGGTCCATCTTTTTTAAAGGTGTGTGAGTAATTTCCCGATCAGTTTGACTTTGGAACTCGTGATTAGCGAAGCTCTTTCCTCGGAGATGAGTTTGAAATGGATATCAGGCACTATCTGGCGATCATTCTCCTTCTAGTATCTAATAGATACTAGTCCAGTTCTATGTTTAGTGCATTATTTATTAATTGCCCGAGAGAGCGAAGCGTCTCTACTTCAAGTCTGGTATTTTTTTCTTTTGTTTGTCAGTATGTATGAATGTATGTTACTTCTCCTCTACATGTCGTATTTTTCAACCGATTTCAATAAAACTGGGAATACAGCTTAGTTCTACGAGCATATGGTTTTTTTTCGTGGGATTTTTTTTATTTGTGAGGTACCTTTTTCTTCCACAAAGGGAGCTACTTGCTATCTCCACAATATTAGAACCATTTGTTTCTCCTTTACGCAAAAACTACTGAACCGATTGCGATGAAAATTGGTGTGCAGGAGGGTTACTGCGGTTCGTTTCGACATACGGTACGACATCGATACTGTCATACGATGATTCTACTGTCACATTCTGATAGTAGGGTGACAGTAGAACCATCGTTATGACAGTATCGTTGTCGTATCGAAACGAACCGAAGTAACCCTCTAGATAGCTAGAGATCTAGATTAACACATAGGTTACCTTTTATTCCGATAATCCATCGGGACTTACCTACACGGGTAAAACCGCAAGGCGCTAGTAAATTTAAAGCATAAATAGCACTTAATTAGAACGGCACAGTTAATTCGCTGTAACATAGGTAACTTAATTAAAATTGTAGAAACTTAATCCCACTTCTAACCTCAAACTTTATATTAATGTAGCTTGTTTGGAATAATTTATAGTTATGCATGGGATATATACATCGTATTTTAGGTAAAGTCATGTAAATTACTTTGGCATAGAATGAACACCTGAATCTGTGTTTTCTAACGATGTACCTACACATATCTTTATTCATTCTGCTTTGTCGTCGTGTCGATAGCACATTTTTGAGCATATTAGATCTGCCCACTCCAGCATACTGCAAGGCTTTGCTGTTGGCTGCCAGCAAATCAGTCAGTGTACAGTTGTTAAGGCTAGAGGGGCAGGTCAAAAGATGACCTTAGATGAGATGATCTTTATTCAATAAAATTTATGCAGTTTTTATACTCAGTATTTATTTTAATTGAAGTAAAAGCAATTGTGTAGTAGCTAGCTACATATGTCGTGGCATGACCTAATAAACAGAATTTTCACAAAAATCCTAGGGATTTCGCAAAAACACGGATAATTACTATCATTTTCGCAATTCTACTAAAGCAATCAGTTTTTATTTTACAATAATCCTAACTTATTTCAGTAAAATTGAGAAATATCATAGCCAATGTCTAATTATCCGTGTTTTTGCAAAATCCCTAGAGTTTTTGCGAAAATTTTGTTTATCAGACCCCATTTTACATTTCATTTGACACGAAATTTACATTTCACTCAAAAAAGTCCATAGAATCGCGCGCTTCCCTTTTACTGACAAAAAGTAAGCAGATGCTATGACGAGCCAGACTTCATAATTTGTTAATTAAGAACCAACTCTATCAAAAATCACGCTTGGCTGTTTCATAAAACTTTGAAACAGCCAAGCCAATTATGGCACTCCACTGTACGAAGCTGAAACTAAACGTTGAAATAAAAAACCGGCCAAGTGCGAGTCACGAAGAGTTCCTTACCATTAACACAATTGGGTACGGAATCCTAAAAAAACACCTCGCCAAGCGAAATCTGTGAACGCAACGAAGACGTAAGTTTGCATTTTTCTTTACCACTGACGCCAGTTTATCGCTAGATGGCGCCAGTGGTAAAATTAAATCGCGCTTACGTTGCGTTTAACTTTTAAAAATCACGTTTGTGGGATGGAAGCTCCCTCAAATATTTGTTGTTATAGCGGCTACAGAAATAACATTATCTGCGAAAATTTCAACTGTCTAGCTGTTACAGCAGATACAGCCTGGTGACAGACGGACAGACAGACAGCGGAGTCTCAGAAATAGGGCCCCGTTTTCATCCTTTGGGTACGGACCACTGAAATGAAACTATACAAATACGCTGGAATTGCTATACCATACAATTGTAGATATTAGATATTTGTGCCGATTTGATCAGCGCCATGTTGCGCTGTTGTCGCACGCTTTCTATTGAAAGTGATGGTGACCGTCAATGGAACTAATAGTTCCGGACAAATTTCATTGCGAGACCTCCTGTCCATATAATTCAGGTCAGTGACCTACTACCTTACGGACCCTAAAATCAAGAAATCTGATGTGTGTTCTATATAAACCTAGTAAGTATAGAAGTTTTATCTCTTTAGTTTTAGGCCTAAACTAGGTTCGTCCTAAAGTTAGGAACCAGGATCTTAAGCAATAACTTTATAAGTTTACGATTTTGATCCCAGATTAAAACTCTAACTAAGTTGGCTAAGTTTTAAGTAATTTGAAGTAGAGAGGGTTTTTGGTGGGAGCAAGAAATACGAATATAATTATTATTTAAATAAATAAACTTCGGATTTTAAATTCTATTTTTTATTGATATCTATATTGTGAGCGTTTTACTGTCGTCGTATCAGATAGTAAGGTGGTCTAAGTTGTACCACCTAAATATCGGTAACGGAACAAATTCCTATGGGTTCGGGGACTTACATATATACTCGGGACAAGTACAACTGGGGGATTGCAGCTGCTCCTACTCCAGGAGGCTAGTCCCGGGGCGGGTGTTGGGCGGGTTGTGTGTGTTGTGGATGTGATAGTTTTTTTGATAAGAACAAAACATAGGGTCATGGTAATGGCAGTTATAGGTTTTATGGCATAAACATATTTTCTATAATTTCTTTATCCAGGGAGAAAACATTCGGACTACGTTTGTATGGAAAAAGAGTATGAGTAAAATTTATAAGTAGGTACCTAGAGCACCTTATAAATTTTTCTCATAATAATTTGGTCTGTTTATTAAATTGTAAACCTAACCGAACCTAAGTAAACATTCTAAACATACAATTCCACTGGGAATACCAAATGGTATAATATGCTTTGAAATTATTATTTTATGATGAATAATGGCGCAACGTACATTTTGAATATAAATTCTACAAATTCCAAGTTCTTTTCCTAGAATTTAGACTAGAACATGCAAACACAATTTTGCGGGCAACGGACCAACCGACACACCAGATGGTCTACTCGGTTTTTCCGAACGAACAAATGATTGATATTTTGAGACGAAAGATTTTTAATTAAGACTCCTACTAGGCCTATAATTGTATCATGACCCCTACTATAATTCTTCTTTGGATCGAACCACTAACTTCGAATTTATAGAAGTCAAACAATTTATCGTTCTTGTTAAACTAAGATGATTGGAACTCATAATTTTATATTTTCCCGGGTCGTTGCAACATGGTCGAAACGTCGAGGTAAGAGAATTAAAAAGTAAAAATCACGCGATTAAGACCCGGGAAAATATAAAATTATGAATTTATCGTTCTACGATTTTAAACTTACATGATTGTTTTCACTACAGATAAAACATGGCAAATACCCCGTTATTTAGTCATATTTGTAATTTATCATCCGTTAGCAATTACGAGACGAAAAAGAACTATAGTAGGAAACGACGAACAAACAAACGATAAAACGTTTTTTGTTGAAATTGAGTAGTCTTCTGTTAGACAGAGCAGTGTGACGCTGAGAAAATTATTTTCCTAACTCATACACTATTCAGTTATCAATAATGTAGTTAGAGTAAATTATTTCGTAACGACCAAGAAATAACAAAAAAAAAACAAATCAAAAGGCAATCAAATAAATCAAATCATATCTATAAATATAAAATTCAAAGTCCTGACTGATCTATATATCAACGCACACCCAAACCGCTGGTCCTAGATATATGAAATTTGGAGGGTGTGTTCTTTGTGATGTGTAATCATCCACTAAGAAACGGTTTTTGGAAAATCCCGCGGGATCGTGACTTACGCGGATGAAACCGCGGGAGGCAGCTAGTTGATTATACACTTTTGTTTCTTTTTCGATGATTTTACCATGAAATATCTTAGAGTCCCTAACTAAAGAGTGAATACCTAGATTTCTTCTAGGTAAACATGCTAATTCATCGACCTCATCGTTGCTTCCCATCACATAGATAGAAAGATTAATTCTTTATTGCAACACCAGAAACAAAAAAATACAATAAAAACAAAAACATAAATAACTTAAATCTAGGTGGCACAATGGGCGGCCTTATCGCTTAAAGCGAGGCAGGTCAGGTGAGGCGATAATCCAATAGTGAGAGTGGTTGTTTGGAAAAATAATTTTCACCTCACAACCTCGGAAAGGATCGTTTTGCACGCTGATTTCTGCGTGCAAAATCGCATTTTGCGCCCTAGCGTGGAAAGAGATTTTAAAATTCGAATCTGTCTTCTCGATACTTTTATAAAGAGCAAGTCCTTTGAAAATGCGCTAACCGGAACCTCATTTCTTTTTTTTTTTGTTCATGGCATCGTACCACGAAGTATTGTTGCACATTGCCAATGTAGTATTTATTGTTTATTATCATTAGTATCAAGCAGGTTTTTTCATGAATTATTCAATTTAGAGATTGTTTGCTTATTTTTATTATTTACGGTACAATAAGCGGTATATAATGCCGAATTGAGTTTTCTACCGGAAAAATGCACCTAGCGTTTTCCTCGCTGTAGTGAGGTGAAAAATTGTGTTTTCACAACCAACCGAGGCATGGATTGTGTGGATTGAACCACTCGCTTGCGCTCGTGGTTCAATCCTAGAATGCTTCGCTAGCTCAGGTTTCAATATAAGTACTCGCTGCAAAAACCAACTTTGCAGCCTTGCATAACAAATAACTATTCCTCACAGCCACACGGGTGTGACAGAGCCGTGTGTCGGGTGTGTCGGTGAAGCGGTCACCGTTTACTTCAATTTAGGTAAGACATTTTGTAAAAGGGCTTTTACGTAGGTAACCTCTCGATATAAATCCAATGAATAGCCGCTAACAAGTTTGCCATACAATCGACTGATTACTCTTTTTTCCCCTTAAGTACCCAAGAGTGTATCGGCCATAAATTGGTAAGAAAGAAAAAAAAGACAAAAAAAAATAGTAATCAACTAATGTTTTTTCGGTACACAAGTACTTACCTACAATTACTAATCTAAACAATAAAATTCAAGTACCGACTGATTGACTGACTGAACTATATATTAACGCACAGCCTAAACCAAGTTAAGAGGACCCCGGGCTTCCGAGAGGGATGCAACCGGGAACATCGCTCGGATGATGAGCCTAAACCACTGGTCCGAGAGACAAGAAATATGTAAGGGATTGTGATGTGTAGAAATTCACTAAGAAAGAATTTTTGGATCATCTCGCGAGATCGGGACTGACGCGTGTGAATCCGCGGCACACTGCTAGTCTATACTTCTATGATAATGTTATAAAGAGGAAAGATTTGTATTTTTGCGTGTGTGTGCGCGTCTGTTTGTTTGTAATGAATAAACTCAAAACTACTGGACCGATTTGAAAAATTCTTTCACATTTCATTTTCTTTCACAGAAAGCTACATTCACCCTGAGTAACATAGGCTACTTTTAATCCCGATATTCCCGGGATCTGGACTTACGCGGGTGAAACGCGGGACGCTGCTTGTATTCTATAATCCTGTATGCATAAATAAAATGAACCTACCACCCACATCAAAGATTTAATTTTCCAAAACTCTCGGTTGAGTGTAGATCAGTTTTACAAATTATTTAAATTTAGGGTCTCAAAGCAAGACTAATTAGCTTTATGAGTTAGCAATGTTTGATGTTCTAATGTTGTTAATACTACTTTGTTCTAGTATATTTATATACATAATTATATATGGATAATTCTGTATACATATACCACATCACCCAAAATACCAGACTCCCAAAATATCAGAATCCCATATCTGTAACAGTAACTGTACTATTAACAGGATTATAGAAAAAGTGTGATGCAATCCACAAGAGATGAGAGGCTAGGAGACCCATAGCACAGGTTTTCCTAGTTTGGGCTCCCAACTTTTAATCACAAAATAAATAGGAATATGGTAGTTTTAAAATGATAGTTAAGGGCGTTTATTCCATTCTCTTTCTCCATACAAACGTAGTTTACGTTTTCCTCCCTGGATAAAGACATTAGAGCAAATATGTTTATGCCATAAAACTTATATCTGGCATGACTATTCATCTTCCGAATTATTTTTTTCATTTTTTATTTTTTATTATTATTTTAGTTAGAAAAAAAAAAGTCATTTTCATTGACAAGACATGACAGATATAGGTTTTATGGCATAAACATAATTTGCTCTAATGTCTTTATCCAGGGAGGAAAACGTAAACTACGTTTGTATGGAGAAAGAGAATGGAATGAACCCTCTTAAATAATGTGGACCTGTATTGAAATATGTATTTGGGAGAAAATAAATATATTTATTATTATTTATTATCTAACATCAGAAATTGTACGCCACGCCATCCGTTAACTACCTACCTATACCTACCTACACCACCTATAAATTGAAACCTACAACGATCAATAAAATAGAAACAGAAAAGGGTCGAAAAGAAAAACAAAAGACGATCGAGACAGGCACAAAAGACGGTCGAATAAAAAGCTAACAGATCACTTAGTCTGCTGGCTTAAGCAGCCCGAAGTGGATTTTGGCTTCCCAAGCAACAGCCTACCATCTACTATTCTGACTGTATAGCCCGGGAGAAAGCTTATGCCAAAGCTGAAGCAGCTAAAACAGCGAGATCTTGTAAAGTACGGCAGCTAGGCCACGCATGTTCGGTGGTCGCCAGCTTACGGTACCAGCTTTCTAGTCACATACCCTCAGTTGATAGGTGAAAATTAAACTAAACAAAACTTCTAATGATGTTTCTTTTACAAAAATCAGAGTATATTTTTTTCCGTCCAATTATGGTCTCCCTCTTAAAATAACTTCTATTTTCCTCGACAATTCCATCACAATCTTTTCTAAAAACGCTGATATTCCTGAACGAAATGGTATTATGTTTTTTATCCTACAAGCTCCAGATCCACGTAGTAAATACCTACCTTCTTCGATCCGTTTATGTTTTCTCAAAAGGCCATTCATACGTAGAAATTGCCACGTAATAGCGCCTCAATACTATGAAATTCTGGTGAAATACACTGCAGATTTTTCATCGGGCGATAACTCTAAGAAACTTCTACTTTTCGCTTTAACTACCTACTAACTATTAAATACCAAATACCATCGTACTATTATAAAAATGAAAGTTTGTGAGTGAAAGTCCGTCCCGCTCACCAAGATTAGTCTCAACCGGGGCGGATAAGAAGGATGAGAGATAAGGTCCGGACAGATGATACCTACCTACTCTACTCTAAAATACTAGGCGATGATAGGAGATTTCAAAATAAGAACTTTTTTTAAAAATGCAAGTCGGCCGATAAAAAGTTCTGAAGTCTGTTCTCTTCCTGAAGATATCTTCGGATTTTTGTGCCTCCACGTGTTCGTGGATAACATCAAATATGTGGGAGATAACATAAATTCCGCGACAGGATTGCTGCCTCGTTATGCCTGCAAAATCTTAGGATTTGCAACCCATAAAGTAGTTTATGTTACTCGGCAAAAAAAGAGGAAATGAATTTGGTTAAATTAAAAAGGGTTCTTGTGTGTTCCTGCTTCCCTCGCTTTTGTAAACAGACAGGTAAACGCAAATAAATTTAACATTTTATATTCAATGTTTTTTTATCACAAATTTACATGGAAGATGCCGTCGATTACTTCATTTATGCCTGTATAGATGTCTAGCACAGTTTGTAGCATCTGAACAAACTGTATGTATACTCGCAGTATAGGTAGGTAACTATGCGAAATATATTATTATGCGAAAATTATTTTTGTTTTCTCAATATTATGATTACGTACATCGTAATAAGGATATAATAAGGATAAGATTTAAATTAAAATCTTTAATTAGCTATATGTCGATCTTTAGTTCTAGAACAGAGAAGTCGGTAGCACTATAACTAAAAGATAAATAGGACTTAACTCTTTTATGCGCAAGTGGAGTAGATCATCTCCTCATTAAAAATCTAAAAAAAAAAACATTTTAATTGCATTATCTACGTAGGTACCTCCTATTCACTAAAATACGAGTATTTTTCACGTCCTATCAAAACGAGGAAACATTTCACCCTCGGGACCGCAACCCGCGTCCCTCGGAGCCCAAATCCAAACAATTTTAAAAACGATAAAACCTCATAATGGTAAATCAAAATATCTGGAATGAAATATCTCCATTGTTATCATTCGTCCGATGTTTGTTATGATATCGGGTGCATCTGCGTTAATAAACAGAAATGGGTGGTCTTATCCACTGTTTATTTGTTTGCTGTATTGACACAGAATAGGTAATAGGACATCCGTACTTATTATCTACACTAATACTATAATAAAGTAGTAATTTACTGCATTCTGGGATGCTATTCTGCTCATCATTCTGAAGATACTTATCAGATCATTGCCAAGTTTTTATGGGACCAACTCGGGACACTCGCCTACCAAACAAGAAATTTCGAAATCGGACTTCATATGCCGGAGTACGGCGCGGACATGTCCACATACATACATACAAACATTCATACATACAAACAATATACGAGACCATTGGGTGTTGGGGGCCTAGTAGTAAGGTATTTCTTAGGGACTTGTCGGCGCGTCTTGTCGAGGCGTCTGGTGATTCCAGGGCTGGTAGTTTCTTGTCCCAGCGGGTTAGCCTAGCTATCCAGCGTGGGAACGCTGCCAGCGTTTTGGGCACCATGCCGCGGGATGGCGGTGCCGACAACTTCTTATTGCTTTAGGTTTTAAGTCTTTTTTCTTTTTATTTTGTGATTTATTATTTTTGTAAATTGTTTGACTTGTTTTATATAATATACGAGTCGAATAGAGAACCTCCTACTTTTTTTTGAAGTCGGTTAAAAAGGAAAGATTTGTATTTTTCTCTGTGCGTGTATCTTTGTGATGAATAATCTCAAAAACTACTGTGCCGATTTCAATCAAAAAACAAAAAATCTTTCACCATTAGAACGCTTCATTATTGAGAAGTAACATAGGTTACTTTTAATCCCGATATTCCCACAGGATCGGGACTTACGCGGGTGAAACAAAGCTACATTCACCCTGAGTAATATAGGTTACTTTTGATCCCCGATATTCCCACGGGTTTGGGACTTACGCGGGTGAAACCGCGGGACGCAGCTAGTTAACAATAATTAAAATATGGTATGCGGTGTATTTATTTTACATTTCACTTCTGATTTGTAGTTGTTATACTATTGACAGGGCTGTCTTAATAAATTGTGTAGTGTAAAGAAAACGTATTTTTAATATTCCTTATTCGAGACAGGTTTTATCGGTAGCGACTATGGGTAATACAATTGTGATAATACCTTGTATGGATGTGTAGCATACGGAAGACAAATTGAGGGAGAGAATCGAGCTTTCAAGTCAATAAGTACCGACATTTGTACAACAAGCTGCGCCTCGCGATGTTTGTAAAGATATTTTTATACTTTTTTTAACAGATCAATTTAAGTATCTACTCTATGACCCAGTACAAAACTACGAAACCTGTACAAAATTTAATCAAAATTTGGTCGACATATTTTTAGGCATTGGGAAATGCAGGCCAAAATTTTGCGTCCGGGCATTTTGCGTAAGGGACGCCTGGCGCGGTCACTAATTCAATTGGTAACTGTTGTGTGTAGCAAAAAGCACTTTCTTAAGCTTCCCCGGTGCTTCGAATAGCACGTTAACCAGTTGGTCCCGGTTGTTATCTGAGAACCATTATATAGGTCAAATGAGAGGCGACCTGATAACTCTAACACTATAAGTGTGCCACACCATGCTCTATACAAAAAAAGGATGATGCCATTGAGTCTATTTAATGCTAATTTATCTACACACGACTAAAGATTTTGTATTTTTGTATGCGTGTGTTTCTGTATGTTTGTAATGAATAAACTCAAAAACTACTGGACCTGTGAAACCGCGGGACGCAGCTAGTAATTAATAAAAAAATATTTGTTTTAAGGTAAACTACCTACTCGTAAAAACATGTTCATTTTATTTGTCCATAATTTGTGAATACATGATTACCTCTTAAACAATTCCTATTTAAATATCCATTAGGTTAATGGAAGGCAATTCGTTTAAACAATAATTATCTTTTAATTCGAACATGAGCTTTATGTTCAATTTCGTAAGAGAATTTAATATAATTATTAATTAATTCAAACGATTTGTTAATTCATTTTTATGTGCGTAACTAAATTATAATTTGATTTGTTTTCTTTAGTTACGTTTACTATGCTATAAAACGTCTTTTTAATAGCCTGGTATGGGAGAAAATACTACACATATTGAAACCGCAAATGCAAATGAAAAAAAAAACATACAAACCTCGTTTTCACAGCGCGAAAGAATCGTATACTATAAAACGATCGACTATAAAACGATTGTTTCAATGCCTTATTATTCTGCTTTAATACACACACAGCTTAGACAGTATAAAAATCGCTCTTACAAAAAGGGAAAAATTAAAAAAAACCCGGACTTAAAAAATCTCCAAGTTAAAACAAAACTAAACTTTAAAAAGGTAAAAATAATAAGCCGAAAACCAATTTTATGGCTCTGAGTATGTGGTACCTTACGTTCCCGCGTCGGGGGACGCGGAAACGTGAGATACTAAGCACGGTTATAGGTTACCATCAACTTCTGTGACACATTCCTAGGAAGATTTTTTAAGTCGGGGCTTTTTTTAATTTTTTATTTATTTTTTTTATTTCACCCTTTTTGTAAGAGCGATTTTGATTTAACATGCATATTGTTGTCACAAAAGTTACGTCCTTTCATTTGATACCCCAGTCGGGTATATTTGAAAACATTCGGTTTTTATTTCCGAGTTTGACCCTACATATACTTATATTTGTATTTATATCCAAAGAGCAGCTAGGGGCACCTACCATCCTAGGGACTCATTTTAAGGCTTTTGTAGTCGACAAGAAACCTTTATCGTTTCGTCATGTCCATCTGTCAGGCAGAGGCTTGCACGGTCAGTACTTCAGTAGGCCAACACTTAAGTGTGGAATTTTGCACAGTGGGAGGTAACGTGTGGAGGTAACGCGCGCTGCTTATCTATAGGTACTAATATTATAAAAGGTAAAGTTTGGGTATTCATTCATTTTCAATTCGTTCGTTCATTTTCGTTTTATTCATATATATTCATTTCATTTAATAGTAAACTATGGATGCCGTGCGAATGGTATATAACCATATAACATAATTTCAAGAAAAACTTGCCACTATCAGACATATATACCTACTAAAAATATTTGCAGTAAATTTTTCTTTTCGAAATATCAGCTCATGTAACTGTACTCTTCTTGTCATTTCTCATAGACACGTAATCCCACTAACAAACTTATAACTTCGATATACAATAGATAAATCAAGAAAATAGATCCTATAAGCATAAAGGTCGACGTCTATAGTAGTGTCATTTCAGCTGCAGATCACAGCTGCGTAGCCAGAACAAATTGGTTTGTATGCAGTCAGTACTTATAAGCATGACGTTTATTAGATCTTATTTTTAGCACCCAAGGCGGTAAAAAAGCGGACATGTAGTACCTATTTATAATATCTGTATACCTGACTTACAGCGATAATAACCACATCAGAAGGCGTAGACGCCACTGATATTTGCAGGTGCCGTTACCAATGCAAAAACTGCATAAATCACTGCATGAATTTTCCATAAAAAGGCGAAAGACCTATAACACGAAGAAACATATTTTAGAAATATTTTCGACAATAAAACCCAATCCAAAATTCTTCATCATCTTTTCTAGATGGTAGCTAGTTCGAAACTATTTAGTGTTTACGCAGTTTATAATGGATGATTATGATGATGGATACAATTCAATATCTGATTACCAGTCTCCCCCGCAGAATTGCGGCTCCAGCTTAGCATTTTTACCCTAAGATTAGAAAAACATAGATAGGTTGTAATAAAAATTCAATCAGGTATTTATGTTATAGGTATTATTTTAATAATGGTGTAAATTTTTTGGATGCCGGTGTAACACCACGAAAATGGTGTCATGCCAATCTTGACGCGATCCAGGGAAAACGGCCGGGCGTGGCGCAAGAATCATGCAGAGGGAGAATTTGGTCTAGCCGTGCGCGTGTAACACAATTGGTGCTTAAAAAAATATATAGTGGACATCGACCATAAAGAGCTTTGCTGGTTCGTTCGCTGAGTCAGACTTCGGTCACGTACAAAATACAAGATACGATTGAATTATGAGATTTACGAGCACGATAATTTTGTATGTTATTTTCTGAAAACTAATTGCGTTTTGTTTGCTTGTTATCTAGTCTCTAACTAGTATACCTAAAGCTAAGTCGCTGTTTTCATTTGACTGGTTCTCTAAGCCATTTTCTCTTTACTACTTTATTTTTTCGAGAGCGGCTTTACCCCCGTATTTATAGTCAATTCTAAGTAATTAGGCCAAGCTGCAGGGAAATCACCTCTTACGTAGCCTTGCAAAAGGTGGTGTAACAAATCTTATGATTTTATGTTATTTAGCTAAGTTAGCTTGACATAAATTCAATTTCTTGACCTTGGGGCACGACGGGGTATGTCCGATATTTTGCTAATATTTCGTTTTTTGCACATAGTGCCTCGATAGTAAGTGATATGACAAAAGTGTCTAAGAACAGTATGTAGAAGTCAAAAACTCTTACATTCTGTCCATACATGTCAGTTCTGTAAGTCTTACAGGTAAAAAGTTACAATCGACGAGACACCATGTGCAAAAAGCATATTAAACTCAAAATATCGGATATACCCCGTCGTGCCCCAAGGTCAAGAAATTGAATTTATATCAAGCTAACTTAGCTAAATAACATAAAATCATAAAATTTGTTACACCACCTTTTGTAATGTGATTTCCCTGAAGCTTGGCTAAATGACTTGTCTAAGTAATGTGTCTGTCACATTTTCGTGGATGTTAAAGTAGACAAGTCGAGTTGCATTTCACTTTTTAAACTTACACGATTTCCGTCCATTATTATTTATTATTATTAAAATTATTGCATTTGTCTCGCTCTTGTCAGTATACGGATGCTAGAGTAGTATTGGTCTAGTGACTTCGATGAGGGCATAGGGTTTAAATCCCGGCCGACCGCAACCCATGTCTGAGATAAGAGAATTTCTTCCAGAATGTTTTTTTTTAAATAAATGGTAGGTATTAGGCTGAAGATGCCAATGCTAATTGCTGATGATACCTATGCCCATACAAGGCCAGAACGGTTCACTATAGTATTGTTTTTAAATAAATTGCAAGGTCTTTTTTATAAGTTAATTATTCAACCACAAACAAGTCATATTATTAACTTCCGAATACGTGATTGTTTCTCTACTTAATTGGTAATTATTCCTTAGTGTAGATGGGTTCCGTAAGCTTTATAAAGAAGACAAGACGGGTGATAATGTTTGCCAAAAACTAGGAAAGTGCCGTAACAACGTATAGATTAGGTGTTTTTCAAAGAAACTAAATAACAAAACGCATAATCTTTTTGACGTGGATATCAAAATAAAGGCTACAAATAACTAAAACGCTACTAACACTGCAAAAACTTGCAAAATTTCCAAAAAATGTTAAATTTTTTTTGAGTAAAATCTACCAATGCTGAGGCATTATTGAGACAGCACGAATACGTGCCCTGAGTTAATGGTATTTTTGTAATTATTATGAACATTAATTTAAGACTATAAAGAATGCACCGCGGAGGCTCAGCTTTGCATCTGTATTGCACCTAGGTCCATCTCTCAATATCAATTTCGAATCACCTTTGCACCTAGTTCACCATTAGGTACAACAGTCAGTTTCAAAACATAGGACGATCGAAACAGAATCAAAAGACGATCGTAACAGAATCAAAACAAGATCAAAAAACATAAGATGGCCTACTGAAGTACTGACCGTGCAAGCCTCTGCCTGACAGATGTACATGACGAAACGATAGGGTTTCTTGTCGACTACAAAAGCCTGAAAATGAGTCCCTAGGATGGTTGGTACCCCTAGCTGCTCTTTGGATATAATACATTGGATTTGCACAATAATAACTGAAGATTCAACTGTATACAGTATGAAGATTTTAAATCAGGTGGATGGTGCGCGCTTGAAGGCTAGATAAGCTAGTTTGTTTCCATTTATATCTAAGTTATGTAGGTACCTAGCTTTCTCGTACTTATTTGTCTTACTTATTTATGTGAATTTGTATATTGTTTGTTGTACAAATAAAGCGTCTACATACCTATCTATCTACATACCTATTCTGGTTTTACGCTTTTCAGCCGGAATAGGGTTTGTTTCGTTTTTTTAAATCCTGTAAAAAAGTTTGTTATTGGAATTCCGATATTTCAATCAACGCACCTTTACAAAGGATATAGATACATTTTGCTTTATTAGAATTGAAACAATGCCGTGTCTGATTGTGGCTTGATATTGGTTGTATTGGTCCCAATGTAACTGCTACGTTGGAGCCAATAGAGCATAGTGTGGATCAGTCTTTGAACACTATGCGAACATTGTAGCCAATCTTCCAATCTTTTTCACCGCGCAGTTGCACTGCTATTCGAAAGTGGCGATAATGAACATCGTTGCCGGCTCGGCAATAGTTGATTTAACATCAGCTATTTTATTTTTAACCATCGACGGAAAAAGAGGAGTTTGAAGTGTCTGTCTGTATGTCTGTGGCATTGTAACCCACGAACGGATGAAGCGATTTTAAAGTACTAGGTCTTTTTGTGGTTGATAGGTGACTTGAGCGAGTGTTCTTAACTATGTTTGTTCATTTAAAAGGAGTATATACGCCAACGACCTTGAAACTGAAAATCCCTGTCGGGCTCATCGAAAATTGTTGATTATTTCATGACGGAATGTCGTAAAACTTTTTTTTGTGCACAGATTGTAGGTGACATTGTTTCCTACATTTTGGTGTAGTTTTAAGACAAGAACCTCCTATTGGTGCAAAGCCTATCCAAATTTTAGACAAAAAATGTCTGATTTGGCTAAAATGTCGATAGGCTTCAATACGTTTAGACATATTTGTATGGAAACTGCACTAAAATATCGGAAACAATGTCGCCTACAATCTGTACCCAAAAAAAAGTTCTACGACATTCCGTCATGAAATAATCAACAATTTTCAATGCGCCCGACATGGATTTTCAGTTTTTCAGAATAGGGCCCTTAAGTTTGAGCCAGTTGTGTGGTTGCGGCACTACATATTGTTTATAAAACCTGATACAACGCAGGTATGTCATTCGTTTTTAATAGAATTATAAACAACAGAGAACAAAATAACAATATAATTGTACCTTCAAATTCACAAGGGTTTTGCTCAACAAAATAAATCAAACAAGGTAGGCAGGTATTCCCGTTAGACAGAAATTTGTGCGCGAAAACCACAACTCGAATAACAAAATTATAATCAGAAACTCACGTCCCATTCTAATCATGATGGTTTTGTAATAAAATAAATAAGTTCTACGCATATAAAAACGTAGTGTAACTCGCATACTTGCGACTTTGTTCGGCCGACTCGATCAATCTGCGTAAAATCAATTACAAACAGTTTTACTGAATAAAACAAGTTAGTTTTTGCTTCACGTGCATTTTTCGTACATTTACGAAAAATGGCTTATCTTATGTATCTACCTACTGCGAATATAACTAGCTATGACTTGCATGCGAATATGAATTTGACTTGTAATGAAGGTAGGTATTATCTATAAATGATATGCATATGGACATATGCACCCGTCAAAAACCTGCTTGTAAAAGGCAAGTCTCGTAACTCAGTTCTTCTATCGTAAAAAGTTCTGACATCCATGTAAGGGACCTTCTGTTTTAAGTTATTATTACGTAATTAGCCTGTGACCATAATTATAATATCAATACTAGCTGCTCCCCGCGGTTTCACCCGCATAAGTCCCGATCCCGTGGGAATATCGGGATTAAAAGTAGCCTATAGCCTTCCTCAATAAATGGACTATCCAACGCCGAAAGAATTTTTCAAATCGGAACAGTGGTTCCTGAGATTAGCGCGTTCAAACAAACAAACAAAAAAACAAACAAACTCTTCCGCTTTATAATAGTAATAGATATAAATATAATAGATTTAAAAAAGTAGATGATCACGTATTATCCCTGAGTTCGTTGACTATGGCCCAATTATAAGGATACGTATGGAAAACGCCCGGAAAGACCTTTTTCTAGTTAAGACTGTAAACTTTCCAACAATCAGAGAGCAAAATTGCATAACAAAATGTAAAACTGTTTGAATCCCAATACAAAGGAATCGTTCGATCAAAAGTTTCATATTAAGTTTCCAGTTTGTTTGTTCGGTATAACACGTGACCTCCGTCCGACCCTTTGCCTTGGCATTTCTAATAATTGAGCTAACTTGTCCGATTTTTATCATTTCATTGCTCAAACTAAGTTATATTTGATCAAAAATTACCAACTCATTTTCGTATAAATCATTTATGAAATTGTTCTTTTCTTTCCGGCAATTTGGAGTAGATTGAGCTGTCTTAATTTAGAAATGAAAATACGGAAATATGACATTTTTCCTTATTGTATTATTGGGTTCTCTATAAAATGATCCTAATAGGACAATGTGGCCGGCCAAGTGCGAGTCGGACTCGTGCATGAATGGTCAATTTGTTTTAGGGAGCGCCTCTTGCACTCATTTATAAACACTTTAAATATTTTTTTTTCTGTTTTTAGTTTGTTTGTTGTTAATAACGGCGAGTTACAGTTGTTTTGCATTGTTTTAATGAGCCAGCTATAGAGTACAACCTAGAGCACTTTCTCAAGCATTTATGTGTAATGTTACGTTCTTACGAATGGTACAATACAGGTACAAGCTCAGTTTCCAGAGCATTAGCTCGACGAAATGTTACTCCAATACGCTCGTATCTACGCTCGTTGTTCGGCTCGAGTGAATTTAAAACCGGCCAAGTGCGAGTTGGACGCGCGCACGGAGGGTTCCGTACCACTATCAGAATTGGGTACGGAACCCTAAAATAAACACCAATACAACGCAATCCTCTAAATTTATTTTACTACCAGCTCAAGTCTATCACTCGCATCACTAGATGGCGTTAGTAGTCAAAATACATCACGGTATCGTTGCGTTTTTCCGTCCCTGAATCACATTTGTTGTATGTGAACTCCTCTTAAATATTTGATTTATATTGTTTTAGTATTTGTTGTTGTAGCGGCTACAGAAATACTTACATCTTCAGCCGGGTGACAGACGGACAGAGAGACAGCGAAGCCTGTCGTCCCGTTTTTATGCCGGCCTTCCACTATGAGCGGAGCGGAGTTAAAAATGTGTCAGTTCAACATACAACGGTTGTTTTCATAGTCATACAATTCTTTCGCACCATGGAAACAATCGTTGGATGTTAAACTGACACATTTTTAACTAGTAGTGGAAAGCCGGCATTACCCTTTGGGTACGGAACCCAAAAAACAGCGAATCCCCGAGGTTCGGCTCGTGTTTCTACTTAATTCTATGTCCACCAAGTGTCCACCCTTATACCTTCCAATATCAATCATCAGTGCTACAAAACATGTCATAAACACTAACTGTTAGTATTAGCATACAACTTTTCGCAATCCAGTATACTTACTAATGGGGACCTACATTACATAGCCAGCTTATTTAAATTTTATGCTTTACCTAAGAACGGGAAATATTCATAATATCCAATTAAGGCAATACCGAGGTGCCAAGTTACTGTACTTGTTCATGAATATATAATAAGTAGATAATTTATACGCAGTTAACTTAGATTAAAACAAAAAAGTAAAGATACGGTACCTAGTCACGGCAAATGAGTCGATAAAACTGCGTCTAGCTGACGCACTAGCCTCAGTTGCATGTCGAACCGTTGCCGCGTGAGCACGTGCTGTCTCACTGCGATCTTTTTGAAATCCATCAGGATGCCTTCTTGGTAATTTTACAAATGCCTGAATCAAAAGGGTTCAGGGTTTTGGTTCAGGGGAACAAAAACAAAACATTTCACGCGTGTCACTCAAATAATAAAATATTAATTTTTAAAAGACAAACGTTATTAAATACAATAATTTTATTAAAATGCATGTAGGTGTTTCTAGCTTATTTTTCAAATACCCAATGTTAGAATATACCGTATCTACTCTTGTTTGTTTTCATCTAAGGCAGTTAAGTAGAGTAGACCACGTTCTAACTTAGAACTTAACAATTATTAATAGATAGGTACCAGAACACGTTAACTTGATTTCGTCTGCGAGAGAGAAGTTTCCTGGTTCGCTAACCGCCGTGAAACAAGACCCCTTAAGACTTTAACGGACCACGGCTGTTGCAACACCTGGATCTTCTTCTTCATCAGCATGTATTTGCCTCCACCTGATAAGCTGAGTTGAATCATTCGTTCTTCTGAAACGAAACTGACGTTTAGAGATCCCTCATTAAGCAATAGTTTACTTTAGTTTAGCTAATTAATTATTATCGTCCGTAGAATAAATAATACTTCAATAGATGTTTCAGCCAGATATATTTGTGTTTCAAGCTGTATTTTATACGATTACAATATTATATTATGCACGTTTGTCCATCGACATCATAATGTCTATTTATAAAATCACAAACAATCGTTGATCCTAATACTCGATATTACCAATGACATTATAACCACTACGTTATAGGTTGATTTATGATTGAGTGTTGGACTTGGTTGTTAACATAATGCTTTGTCTCTCTCTTTCAATGAATGCGAAAATGTGATAAAAAAAACCCGGCTAGTGAACGGGAGGTTGTAGGTTCAAGTCTTGAGATCCTTGGGAATTTCGAATTTTGAAACAAAAAAACATTTCTCCTGAAGTTCGGCCACATACAATAAAAAATCTTTGTAAAAATCCTTAGCTATTACAACGTCCCTCAGAAATCATTCTGAAGACGACCGGCGACCGTAAGATGAAAGCTGTGAAACACGGTAGACTGAGGCCTATGTTACTAACCGCGTATGCGCATCCTTTACTAATAACTAGCTGCGTCCCGCGGTTTCACCCGCGTAAGTCCCGATCCAGTGGGAATATCGGGATCAAAAGCCTATGTTACTCAGGGTGAATGTAGCTTTCTAATGGTGAAAGAATTTTTGTAATAGGTCCAGTATATTTTGAGTTTATTAATAACAAACATACGACACACACACACAGAAATACAAATCTTTCATCGTAATAATATAAGTGTAGATAAACGTTGTTTTATAACCAATCGTTAATCTATACTTCGTGTTTTAATTGTAGGCTACAATACGACACATTATCCTGAAGAAAAAATGTCAGATATAGGTTTTATGGCATAAACATATTTGCTCTATTGTCTTTATCCAGGGAGGAAAATTTAAACTACGTTTGTATGGAGAAAGAGAATGGAGACTATCCTCTTAAAAACCGTAATACGTAATTTCAACCCGAAATTGCACCACAATTTTGTAGCGCCAAAATGTCACGAATATGATTTGACATCTCAAGACAGCTGCGGGGGAAGAAACATTATATAATATTTCAACCTCTTTATTCAAAAAGATTAAACTCCTTCCCAACTGTGCAGATGGAACATGCAATAAGTTAAACAAATGTCTTGCTACAGCTCGTAAAAATTATCCGCTACGAGAGGATTTTGGGAAATTTCCATGGAGCACAGCTAGGCTACTATTATTATGCTGTGATTATATTTCAGCTTTTCAACTTTTCGATTTCTACCTATAGAATCTTAATCTAATACAATGTTGATGCTCTATAGAACTACACTTTCATCACACTCCCCTATAGAGTCGCTCATTGGTCTAGCTGTACCTGTCGATTTTGAACGGATACGCCGGTTAAGCAACGCTTAGCGCGGTCATTACTTGGATGGATGATCGATAATTTGTGTGGCAGAAATTCATTTTCTCGAGCTCCTCCGTGCTTCGGAAGCACTTTGGAAGGCACGTTAAGCAGTTGGTCCCGGTTGTTATCTCTCATAAGATAACAGTCGTTAGGTCTAGTTAGAGGCCTTAGGGCGGTCTGCCTAGGTAGGCCACACCACTACACGAAAAGAAGAAGATGATCACAACCTCCTCACTTGAAAATCTACTCTATGTAAGCCCTTCCAATAAACTGATCGGGAGGTCTACTATTCGTAGAACTATACTAGTATGTAACGTGAGAGAACTACGACTTTCGAAACCTCCAATAAAAACTGCCTATCTCGTTTTTGCAAATATTTTCTTTCTATTAAAAATAACACAAAAATAATACGTGTGGCAGATTGAAACATGATATTTCACTCTGAGTGCGCCAGGGAACGCTTGAATTACTGAAAGAATACATTTCACAAACGAAATTGCACGGCAACAGACGTTTAATATCCCAACACGTAGGTACCTACGCTAAAAGTTACAAAATGTAATAAGAACAGACAGTTTTAAGAATAATTAGTACTGGTGTCTGTGCGTTTTAAAAATATATGCTGACTGGAGGCAAAAGGGCTTCGTTTATTTAATTATTCATTGTTTAAAGTAGAATTTACTAAGTATTTAAAAAAGCTTCAGAGACTGAAGCATTGTCGAGGCAAAGCAAAGTTACAGCGAGCGTGCCGTCTGTATTTTTTTTTTTTATCAAGGAACCAGTAAGGGGAGGTACTCGAACCGCTGCACTGTATAGCTACGAGAAAACGTTTTAAGTAGACCTTCTCTTATCTTAGAAAAAATAGTATTTAATTTTTTTAATAGGGTATCTCCTTATACCTTTTTTTTTTTACGAGGGGAAATGCACCCTTATGCACCGTACCGCCGCCCCTGGGGGAGCGGTGTGTGTGGGGCTCCCTACTGGCCTAGGATGGTGGGCGGCCAGTGGTTAACCCACTAAAACCCCTCGAGTTTCACTGTCACTTTTGTTGAGGGTACAGGTACACGTGAATATTCTACTGTACCTCCCAACAGTGCCGGTCTCTGCAAGACCTCCTTCACGTAGGTTAGGAACTCCAAGCCTCCTGAACTGACGTCTCGGAACCACCGAGCGCCCCGCCCTCCCCTTACTACTTAGATAACCTGAAAAAAAACATGTTATATTTTTTTGCTGAACGGACTCTAACCTACTGTATTCTGGTTGTTTGTTGCTACAAGCACTTTTACAACAAACGTACCCAGATATGAGTTTACTTAAAATATTAATTCCCTTCTTTGAATATTATTTACGGTTGGCGGATAATATTACTCGTATTAGAAATATTACCGCGTTTACAGCGAGTAAATCACCTGCGCAAAGGTCGAATAAAATGAAGTAAGGTCGCTAGGGGGAAGTGCGGCTTATGGGGAAAGTGAGGCGAACATCAATTTACTGGACTGACAATTGTTCTATTAATAAAATATTGATTGATTAACATCATAGACGAGAAGAGATGCAACGTCAAAATACATAGCCTAACTAAACAGTCACTATGGCCAAGATCGACTAGGGATATTATTTTTGATAAAATCGCCAATCATGATAAGAAAAATATCCACCTACCTATATAGTGACCAGATGGCGATTTTATCAATATAACAATTTGTAAGTCCGGTAAATTGAAGTTCGCCGCACTTTCCCCTAGTGACCTAACGTAGGTATAATAAATATTCCAATGAACCTTGTGACACGGTCTTGTAGGTCAATACCACTTTTGCAGGTACATATAGAGATCTTATTAGTTAGCCAAAGACACATCTATTTTTTTTTTTATTAACTTGTACTATCCCACTGCTGGGCAAAGGTCACCCCCATCTCTTTCCATTGGTCGCGGTTTTGGGCTATCTCCTTCCAGTCTGGCTCGAAATGGTCAAGGTCGTCTCGCCAACGCTTTCGTGGCCGACCCCGACGTCTCCGAGCATCCGAGAGTCATGGAGTCCATTTTGTTGCTGTTGCAGCCCATTTGTCCCCGTCAATTCCGAAGATATGGCCTGCCCAATCCCACTTCAACCTGGCCAATTCATATATATCACACAATAAACATTGGCGTATACTAATTTAGAGCGTCGATCAGGTGATTAAAAGGTGCTACAGTCGCAGTCACTACATCTACATCTTTGTAGCATGCGCTACAATCGGTTCAGAGTTTTGCGGAAAATTCGACTAAAACCAATTCCCATCATCAAATTACAAGTAAATAAATCATAATTATTGAATTGTTTTAGGGGAGTTGTGACTATTCAAATTGTTTAAGACGAGTTTTACCGTAGATGTTAAGAGAGGTGCTATGCAGATGCTACATTGGCTACAGTAGGCTCTACAGCCGCTACAGCAGCTGTATTTAATAACCGCATTGCTGTTTTTATCTTGCCATAAGATAACTTTTATATATAAATACTGATTCTCCTTAGATCCTTTTAAGTTATTTAAAGTTACAGGAGGAAACCACAAGGCTATTATTATAAGTGTATTATTATTTATTAAAGAACACTGTAGCACTACGGGAACTACGGCGCCTACCGTAAGTTCAACGTCATGAGAGCATATATCTATTTCCACCGATAAATACGTCAAAGATAAAACTAGACAGAAAAATAAATTAATTAACCATGTGTCTGCTGCTTTTTCCGAACGATTGTTAATTTCGTACTGCGGTTTCGAACAACAATTTTGAAACTTTTATGAAAGTTATCGATCCTTAATTCGTTCGTAAAAAACCTAGTAGGCCTCATGGTCTAGCGACATTTTATACAACTACATTAGCCATCTTATCTTCGCTGATAAACCTAGAAAATCCTCGACAGAAAAATAGTTCAAAGCATAAACGTATTTCTCACCGCTGTATTTACAAATTTTTCTCGGAGCGAGCGTAAAAACCCCGTAGAGATAAAGCAAGGAAACATCTTGCTACCTTCCTACAAATATATCGCAGGGAAGTAGGTAGGTATTTCAGCTAAACTTGAGCATTACCGTAAAATATAAAAAGGTTGAACTCGTCCTTTGACGGATTAGACCTTAAAAGTAAGAAGTTTCGGACGGTATCCGTCCGGCGATGTTGAATAAAATATTTTTTACTAGTTGTTCCTATAGGTACTCGTTGCGTCAAAAAAGTATAGTTTTACTAAAATAAAAGCCAGCCGAGTGCGAGTCGGACTCGCGTACGAAGGGCTCCGTATCATTGTCACAACTGGGTACGGAACCCTTAAATAAACACTGGACCAAACAATCCTGTGAACGCAAAACGAACGTTAAGATGTGTTGTATGGGACCATATGGGACCCATCTTCAATATTTGTTTCATTGTGTTTTTGTTTACGGGAAGTTCCTAACCTAACAAGTTCTGAATTATGCCAAACTAAGCTAAACTAACTTAGTCTATTAGGGGGTGAACGTTAGATTGACTTTTGCCACTGAATAAAAGCTAACGCAGGTGAATCCACGCAACAGATATAGTAAATTAATTTTATGTTTTCACACGTAGACGAAACTTTTTTACAATATCGCCGACTCATACTCCTACCTACATAGTTAGCAATGAGATTTTTTGTTGCGATATTGTTTTGCATAACTTGTCCGGTGAAGCAAGAGGTCAAGTTAGTTTTTACAATGGTCAAATTTATTGAGGAATGTGTAGGTGTTTTATAAAACATAAGTATCATCAAAAACATTAAATAATAGCGCCTGATGACTTAAAGTTTGATCTTTTAGTGGTTTTATTATCGTATGAATCATCGATTTAGGAGTGTTAGTGAGTAACCGGTATGGATCGGTGATTTGGCGTTAGATAGACGAATAATTTATTAAGTTTTATATAGAAATTAAGCTTATTTTTCGGTTGTAATCGCGTGTTTATTACTTTTAGTAAAAGAAGCAGATCAGGAGCAGGGTAATACTAAAATATAAATATATCTCTTCTTCAGAATTGACTGTCAATCCTAAAGGAGAGACATGTAAAGGTGCCTTGTTTATATCCAACATCGCGAAAACAGATGAAAAAAGTCGTTGATATTTTAGTAGTAGGTACCCGCTCCTGATCTTCTTTTCGTATAGTGATGTGGTTCACCTAGTGTTAGATAGTTGTCAGGTCGCCCTAAAGCCCTCTAACTTGGCCTAACGATATCAAAGGTAACAATTTACCTTTGATATCGTTAAAGGTAACAAACAAATTAATTTAAGACCCCTATGTACATCACTTAAACAATAAATATTCTTGATTCTTGAACCGGGACCAACTGCTTAAAACATGCCGTCCAAAGCATAGAGGAGGTCGCATAATGCTGCTGTACTAACAGATCTCTTCCAAAAGTGTTTCGGACAAACAGACGGACAACGTGATCTTAAAAGGGTTCCTTTTTAGGGTTCCGTAACCCAAAGAGTAAAAAGGGGGCTCCTTTACTTAGATTTCACTGTACGTCTGTCACCACGCTAAAATCATAAACCGCTAAAATCTATTTATTTCTATTTATCTAATCAATCGAATAATCAATCTAATCATACTTTATTTATATTACCGCTACAACAACAAATTAATGCTAAAAAATTTCTACTAAAAACTGAATAAATTAATAATTGTTTTATTCCTACAGAACTTAAGTTATGAAACCTGGATTCTTCTTCTGTTTTCGCGATGTTGTATTGAAATTAAAGACATTCAAACCGAAAAATGTCTTTAATTTTATGAAACCTGTTCAAACCAGATTATTCATTCACTATATTTGTGCTTACAAATAAAGCTCTTCTTATCTTACATCATTATTCCTACAAACGATAATCTAATAATTAATTAAATATTTACCAGCTACAACGTTCTTCGTAAACTCAAACCATGTTACCTACCTGAGTAATTATTAACTAATTAAGTGGATTATAATAATGTTTACATATATGTACGTACATGGTTACTTAAGTAGGTTAATATTCCTTTATACATTTATTTCTCTAGGAAGGTATTATAAATAATTCTTCGCTTCCGGGAAATTGGTACCGTTTTTCATGAGAACAGAGTTTCCAGGGAAATAAAGATTGTAAGCATAAATTGACTGCTTTCAATCTGTATTTATCTGTATCTGTTTTATTGTAACACAAATTACAGCAAATTAAACAAAAAAAAAACTAAAGCAGCACCATAGGCAAGTGAACTTACTTATAAACGATGATTAACAGCTGCATTAACTATGTATCGATTGTCTTTTTCTGTGACATGAAGATTCAAAGTTGACGGTCCGAGACAAACGTTACATAACTACGTCATATCTCAATCCGTATATAAGTAAGGGGGTTAATTTTTTGACCACATCGACGTGGTTTCGGTATCAATCGTCTATTGTTTTTGTATCGATCGTCTATTGTTTCTGTATCGATCGTCCATTGTTTCTGCATCGAGCGTCTATTATTTCTGTATCGATCGTCTTATATTTCTGTATCGATTATCTTATGTTTCAGAATCTATCGTCTTTTCTTTCTGTTTTGATCCTACTTTGTTTTGTATTCGATTTCTGTATAGGTGTTTTGTAAAATATTATAATCTAATATATAAAATTTCCATGTCACAGTGTTAGTTACCGTACTCCTCCGAAACGGCTTCCCCGATCTCCACCAAACTCCACATACGCATTCAGTAGGTCTGAGAATCGGCTACTATCTATAATTTATAAGGCAAAACAACGTTTGCCGGGTCAGCAAGTAATTTTATATATTTGAAAAAGATTAAATCTGGTACAACAGTTTTCTGCCGCTTAGATACCTAGCAATTACCTAGAAAAAATATTCCGTAAAGCTATTTCGTACGTAGATACGCAAAAACGAAAGATTTAGGTACCTATTTTACAATAAATAAGTAGGTACCACAGCCAATTTAATGAGGCCGTACTACGCCAGTAAGCCTCTTGATATAAACATAAAAGCTAAAAACATAAAGCATCTTAATTTTGTTGCTGTCTGTACTTTGGTTAGCTTTGGAGGTGGAAAATATTATTGTATTTTTTATTACTAAATACCAATTTATTAAAAACGTATCTCGGGGTTGTTGAATTATCTTTTATTGGTCTATTAGCTGCGCCCCGTGGTGTCACCCGCGTTTGTTCCGGTCGGGTCCCGCGAGAATTTCTGAATAAAAACTAGCCTAAGTGTTAATCCAGATTACTACCTATCTTCGTACCAAGTGTCGTCGCAATCGGTTAATTTTTGCGTGAACTAGTAACAAATATATTTCCAGTGCACTAATAATTCGGGGCAGAGGTGCGTCGCCGTAGCGTCGCGGAATCCATTTGTGAAGATCAACTATTCTGTGGTCAACATCGCTTAGATAAGAGAGAATGAACTCGTCTCCACTGACGAACAATATTGAACCGAACACTAACGTTTGGGGCACAGTTGGGGACACTCCAGACCGCTCCAGACCAGACAGACAGGCCGTGGGAACCGTAGCGTCCGATGAAGCCTGTCGTCGCGCGAGACGCAATACAATCGCACATGCTTCGACAGGCGTGGCGTGGCCTGGCCTGTGATATAACGGGCCATGAGACCCCAGCTTATAATAGATCCCGGACGGTTGCTCCTCGGAGTGGCCTCACGACACAGCGAACCCCTCCATTTAAAAACACAAGGTGGTCATAGTTGGGGGACGCTATATCATCTTCTAATCTTTCTTCTTCTTCTAATATATAAAATTTCCATGTCACAATGTTAGTTACCATACTCCTCCGAAACGGCTTGACCGATTTTTACCAAATTTTATATGCGTATTCAGTAGGTCTGAGAATCGGCTACTATCTATAATTTATAAGGCAAAACAACGTTTGCCGGGTCAGCTAGTATGTATATAGTTTAGTCCTCCAGGGTGTCCTTGACTAGCAAGATTATTTGACTTCCTCCATGACGCGATTTGCAAAAACCCCTCTACGATTCAGTTATAGATTGCCGATTCGATTCCACTTGAGGGGAATACGGGAGGCGAAGCTTGTAGCTTGTTTAATCTCGAAATAATTAAAATGAGAATCACTGTAATATTTCTAAGCTTCTCATTATCTAAAACTTAATATATTTTTAATAACAATTATTTCGAACAAAAACAATAACTTCAAAGAATAAATAGGTGCTCGAGATTCTTATTAAACCTTAATACCTATACGGTGATTGTTAAAAAAAACTTTATTATGAGTATAATTTTTCACACAATGTCTTTTTTCTCGGTTGAAATCATTGATCTCAACCTAAAGTAGATATGGCATCTGAAGGAAGACTGTTGAACCAAGCAACTGCAGCCACACTATCATCAAAACGTTCAGTGACAGTTCAACAGCGGGCGAGGTCACACATATTAGAAAAATAATTTAATTCCCAGGATATCGTATAAAAACCTCCAAAAATAGTTCAAAAACAACAAAACAAAGACCATGGGATCACCTTTTATCGGTTAATAAACAAAATAATTGTTAAAAAATCCGTAAAAACTGAAAAATTGTATATAAATAATCAAAGATCAACCTACCACAGAACGGACACTATGTTTGTTCAATATGAAAATGGTAACAGTACTTTCTTAGGACACCTTTGACCACAGACGACTAGATATCGCCGGCGGTTTCTCTTATGTTTGACTATCGGTTATTATTACGTAGTATTTGTTTTAAGCTATGCAATATAGCTTTTATCGCGGGCTTTGAGCCCGGCCACCGAATCAAGAAATTCCGTAACAAAAATAAAACCTAACACCCCCCACTCCGCCTACCATGTCGCCATGGTTATTTTTTTTTCATGAAACTTAATTCCTTATATAATTGAAAAATTCAAAACCTACCTTAAAAAAAAAGAAAAAATAACATTTGATAACCTTAAGAAAGTTATCTGTTGTGTAAGCTGAAGACAGGCAGCTAAACTACACACCATCTTTATCTACCCAGTAAAAGTGCCCGACTTCAGCTTACATAATAGATAAAAGTCGCGTGTATGTATGTAAGAGAGGTTATTTTCTCATTTTTTGAAGTAAGTTTTTGAATTGATTGATAACTTTTTTGATGGTGCTATGGGTGCTCCATCAATTTGATTTCCAAAAGTTCAAAAGTCCAAAAAATATTAATTTACTGCATTTTGGGATGCTATTCTGCTCATCATTTCGAAGGTTCTCATCAGATCTTTATCAAAATTTTTTGTGGCCTACTCGAGATTTTCATCTTATAAAAAAAAGAATCATCGAAATCGTACATAATATAGTAGAGCACAGCGTGAATATATTGAAAACCTCCTTCTTTTTTTGAAGTCAGTAAAAAATAGTGAAATGAAGGTGAAACCGCAGGGCAAGGACTGTTGGGTGTTTAAGTATAAATTGACGGTAGCTTTATCGTAGATATGCAACAGACACACACGCGTACATCCATATACTCAACGATTTTTTTAAATTCTAATTCAAAGTTTAGGTAATTTCTAATATAGATTTATAGAATAATCGAATTGTCCTATCTGGCACGTTACACATTACTCTATGATGCTTTTGACTAAAACGTCACAAGCGTCATTTACTGAAGGGAAAAACGCTGCCAGTGATATTATTTTTCATTTTCACAAAAGACGTTACAATATTGTCAGCGCTGTAGCGGCTTGTTTTATTGATTTTGTGTAAAAGGAACATGAAGTTTGTGTGAGACATCATCTCTAGTTACTACTTATTAACTCAATGGTTGAAATAAAGAAAAGATTGCGAATCGGACTCGCGCATGAAGGGATCCCCAAAAAATACGTTTTTTTTATGGGAGCCTCACTTCAATACCTATTTATTTTATTCTGATTTTAGACTTTTGTATTTGTTGTTATAGCGGCAACAGAAATACATCATCTGTGTCAACTGTCTAGCTATCACGTGAGATCGATTCGTGAGATACAGCTTGGTGGCAGACAGACAGACAGCGGAGTCTCAGTAAAAAGGGTTCCGTTTTTACCCTTTGGATTCGGAACCCTAAAAACTATATTCTATAGTACCTAATTGTTAGTAAGTAAGTAAATACTAAAGGCTAGGTACTTTTTGTTCCGAAATATTCCTAAAATCCAGTTTCCATAAGTAGAATGCCTAGAAAACCAATGACCACAAAATGTGGAAACATATTCGAAAAATCTCCTCTAAAAGCTGTCTATCGTTTACCTATAAAATATATTTACAGAAAATATTCTAGAAAACCCTTGCCTAGTCAAAATTTCAAACAGAATATTTCAAACAACCGGACGTACTGACAATTTAATATTCAGTTGCCAGAGTTTTCGTGAGCGTTAAGATGTAGGAAACCAGTGAATTATAAAGGCGACAGGTATTTTAACCGACTTCCAAAAAAGGAGGAGGTCTTGATCTTTAAGGATGTATTTTTTAGTGTGTATGTTACCTGATTTCTCCGCCGTGTTAGGTTCGAATCGGTTCGATCGTGTTTTTTTTTCGAATTAGAAAGGTTACAATTTTGGTGATTTTAGTGGCTTTCGAAAGTGCACTAAAAAGGGGTAAATTTAAAAAAAAACCTACTACAAAAAAAGGACAAAATAACCTCTACATACAGTGCCATCGACTTATCTGTAATGTAAGCTGTAGTCGGGCAGCCAAACTAAAATCTGGATCTTCCTATTAAAACTGCCCGACCATTTAAGTTTGGTACTCACTATCAAGCTTAACAGTAACCTTGTAAGTCGCTGTTCAAGAGATTGAGAACAATGTCGAAAATTAATGATGACATTGGAACAATGTCAGCATGAACTAAATAATTATAGCGCATAGTCCAAGAATGTTTTCAATTTACATTTAAAAACTTAACAAAAGTATTTTAGCCTTATTAATAAACCTGGAGTAGGGTCGGAATAATTTTACCACTTTTTATTTATGTCTGTCAACTTTGAAAGTTCTTGTCACGGTAAAAGAAAAAGCATATTTTCACTACTCCGACCTTACTCCACGTTTATTAATAAGGCTATTAACATATAGGAAGATTCACAAATGATTAACTATCAAGAAAAATGAAACAAGTTGTGAAAAAAATTCATTGTCAAATCAATGTAGGTACCTACTCTAAATAGATAGTATATTAAAATTGACGTCAACAATATATCAATCATAATTTTAAATATGTATAACAACCACTCAAATCAATTTACAAATAACAGGCTTACAAAATTGATGCCTTCATAGTAACACATGGAGTGAAGTGGCACAGTGTTGACCTCTATGATTAAGTGAATAGGGGTCAAGGTCTCACTTTAAAGTATTAAATTATTCTTAAAAGCTTAACTGATACTGCTACATCTAAAACGCTACGCCACCTCCGTCCTACCTAAGTGCGTATACAGAAAGAAAGCTGGAAACTTATAAGCGCTTACCAGCGCTTGTCAGCGCTGGTCCGTTCTACGCAAAGGAAGCAGGTTGAGGCAGAATGTCGGACTCATCGGACGATGTTATGACGTCAGCAGCCCAGCGCTGACCAGCGCGTGTTGAAGCTTGTCGGCACCGATCAGTGCTTATCGGCGCGGGTTCATACATTTTCCTGCGCGGGTCACCAGCGCTGACAAGCGCTGGTAAGCGCTTGTCAGCGCTTATAAGTTTCCAGCTTTCTTTCTGTATACGGCCTAACACAGGGTTCAAAAGAGGTCTCATAATGAACCCTGGAAGGAAAAACAGGAATGTTATTTGGTATTATTATTTCCAAGTGCTGTACTCTCATAGCCTTATTATTAAACGTGGAGTAAGGTTTGAGTAGTTAGAAAATGATTTGTCTTTTTCCGTGACAAGAACTTTCAAAGTTGACAGACAGAAACAAAAAGTGGAAACATTATTTCAACCTTACTTCACGTTTATTAATAAGGCTATTTTTGTTAGTTGTCTATAATTGTCTAAGTAGTTAAAGCCTAGTGACAGACGGACAGACAGACAGCGGAGTATAATTCCCGACAACATCTAGAAATAAATGGCGGATACGCAGAAGTCAATTTTTCATAAAAGTCGCATGTAAAATGTACTGCGCAAACTTCCCCCCTTCCACGTCAAAATTTTCCAACTTGTTTGCCGGGCACTGTATCAGTAAATATATGGTCCCGTTTTACCCTAAAAATGGAAATTTTAAATTACGAGAAAACATAAGAGTTTTTTAATCTAAAGTTGGGAGAAAATAGGTAACTCTAATTTATTCCAACATTAAAGAACTTTTAAAATGAGGCAATACCAAAATCGACAGCGGGCCTTTTGGTAAATAATGGTGTTGTCACAATTTGCAAATTTACCAAATTCTGAGTAAATTAGGGTAATTTTACTAAAGTTTCTACACTCTTCTAGTTCCTCTTTTTTTTCCCTTAGGAACCTTAGGATCTTTATAGATTGTGTAGGTAAATACTATAGCAGATATTTAACTTTTCAGAAATCAACCGTCTTTCAATGTACATATACCTAATAATGATATTGAAATCAAACTTATTTTCCGGTTTTAATCGGGTTGCTTAAATTATATTAAGCATTTTATCAACCCTCGACGTTTCGAGGGCGTTCCAGATCTCTTGCTCACGGGTATACCTACCTCCATGTTCCCTGTCTACCCGTGAGCTGGAAGCAGGGCTTGGAAACGGTTCGAAAAAACTGGTTAATTGAAGTTTATAACCAGGTTTTCCGTGAAAAGTCGCTCGAAGCGAAACCTTTTAGCGAGAGCGTTATAATCACTGCGAATAACCTGGTTAATTTCAAAGAATACAGGAGTGGAAGCGAGTAGCATCGTCCCTTTGAAATTCGCTGGAGGTCTAGAAATCTAGGGCGTTGGGTTAGGTAAGGCGTTAAAAAAATGCTAAACATAATAAAAGCAACTCGAAAACCGGAAAAGTAAAATTAATTTCAATCCAGAAGAAAAATCCATAATAATGTTGTCAGATTTGAAGACTTCGATAGCTTCGACTTTCAGCTATGAAAAAATTCCTAAGCCCATAGAATAAAGGCAAGCCTCACCTCAAATCTCCATAGAACTTGAACCAAAATCAATAACAAACTGTATGTTCGGTAGTACATACTTAATTCACCATGATATTGTTTTATGGGTGTGCCGTGTGCCGGCTGCGCCAAAATGAAGTGAGACGTAGCAAATTCGGATCACGCAATCTGAGACAGTTGCGCAGGTTTTTGTTGGTGCCCCATAAATATTGTTAACCAACAATAAATCAAACAAAGGATTTACTTACCAACCGAAAGCTCAAACAAAAGTTTAACACCAAAGATATTAATGTTATATTCGAATAAAGAATAGCTTGTCATTGATTTGGCATTCCAGAAACATGTTTAAGGAATAAGGGTTTTTGTTCGAGTTCAGTCTTTGATGAAATTGTAAAAACTGGTGAGTCCTAAATTTATAAATCCAGGAAGATTACGCTAACTGAATTCCATCGATCATCGAATCCGGTAAGAAAATAGATAATGTCCGTTGGGAATAATGATAAAATCGTTCATCATTAGGTACCTATTTCTCCATTCTATCCTAAAAAGATTAAAAATAAATCCATGCCCCTCGTCACTTGACAGTGAGCTGAAAATGCTGGCCGTATTGCCACGCTGATTAGCAATGCTTATTATTTGCGCCAAATAAACTTCAGCATTTTGGTCCTTTCGATGAAATTCGTAACAAAAATGCTAACGGTTCCAATATCAAAATCTAAAAAAAACTTGTACGAATTAACGTAATATTTTCTGAAGGAATGAATGCTTGAAGGCTCTGTGAAATACTAATGGAATGGTCTAGAATCTGAATATGTTTTCTCTGTGCCTGTATAATTTAAACTTCTATCCACTCCCCATGTTTTTGCTCACTTGTCAACTGAAAATATATGGTTTGTCTCCTACAAAGGCAGAGCACTGTTTCAGCAATTAACTTTGAAACTCTGAAACCCTCACAACTTTAATATAGCCTCTTTATTCATCATTTTGTTATTATCATTTACATTTTGCTACAAAAGAGGAGAGACAATCTTGAATTTTCCAACAATGAGATTTTATCTTTACAGAAAATAATAAGGGAAGGTTTAAAGCGGATGACTTATCTCTCTCACTAATGTAAATTCATTGGTTTACAAACAATGAAATGAAGACAATCGTGACTTAATTAAATTGGATATCATCTTTTGTGACATCATAAATTTTCATTTTGAACTAGAGGTTTGTTTATTGATTCTAGGAAGGATTGAGTCAATTCAGCTCCTGATACAGACCCTACCTGTCCAGCTACATAATGGAAAATGTCACAAATTAGATGCGCAAGAAAGGCCAAGTGACTCCAGATGCATGGTTTGACAAAAATATGTGCCACTGAACTTACATTGTACAAAACTGAAAGAGAGAGCCCTGAACTCACATAGGTACATGTATACATATCAGCGTCATGGATCTGGTTTACCAACTTTCTTTTAGTCGTCTTTTAAACGGGATGGGATACTAATTAGGAGTTAGATGGCCTAGCTGCCCTCGCCGACCTTGTACAGTCATGCGGGTTAAGCAACGCCTGGCACGGTCATTATTTGGGTGACCGTTAATGTGCGTGTCAAAAACATTACCTTGAGGTTCTCCGTGCTTCGGAAGGCACGTTAAGCAATCGAGATCATCCGGTTCTTATCTCTGATAACAGTCGTTAGACCAAAATAGAAGCCTTAGGCGAACTGAAAACTCTAACACTAGGTGAGTCACACCACTAGGTATACGAAGGACGGAAGAAGAATACCGTAGAACAAAAATAAAACATTAACATCTATTATCGAAATGTTGTGCAACTCTTAATTTGGATTCGCACAAAATAAGCAATTGTGGAATAACATCGTTGTATTGTGGGGGATACAATAATGCACTGTGAGCAATTGAAACTATACAAAACTTTAGCAACGAAACAAAATGTAACAATAGGAAATCTTCTTGTAATAGCACCATTGGGTACCTACATAATATACAATTGTAAAATTACGCCTACAGTCCAAGGGAAATGCAAATTCGAAACTCCACAATCGGCGACAACGAAACCGTTCTGTAGATTTGAATAATAAATTGGAAATTGATGGTAATTGTTATCGTACTTTGGTAACTGTTTTTGTTTATAATGTCTTAAACACGTTCGAGGGACAAGCGACTGAGGGCGTGTAAAAAATAATCTATTTTAAAAAGACGATCAAAACGTGGATCAAATCATAGTCAGTTCAGTTAAATATTGGCTTGTCTACCAACAAGGGCAATTTTAAGCCACCAACATGTTTTAAAATAATGTTAACATAACATTTTAACAGTGCCAATGGTTACAATAAAATGGCGACGGATTTTATCGCAACCACATGGAAACATTTGTTAGTAACGCGCTAATTCCGTGTTTCGTACTGTAGTTTTATTTAATTTCACTACACTTGTTATCTTTCGCGGAACTAAATTGTTCAATATGCCACCAAAATTTAACAATTTACACGCAACATAACTAGGTTTCACGAAAATAAAACTACGACGAAACGTCCACCAACGCGTTTCAAACAAAAATCCAAAACCAAAATTTTATTTCAGACTACGATGTGACGGTTTGATTCTTTGTATTTGACGTTTTTTCTTCAGGAAGTAGAAATCTAGTTGGACACATTGGACTAAGGTTGCTTGTAATAAAAAAAAAGGTTGCTTCAAAATCTTATTCATAGACGATATCGATGTATTAATCTATTTATTTGGTAATCGACTGCAATACGCGAACAGCCAAATTGTGATGAATTTAAATGACGAGGATCGTCGACGAGGATCAAACTTCACCTATAAGATTCATTGCTAGAACACCAAAATTAGTTAATTCAAAAACCTAGCTCCCGCAACTTGTGTTTGAAACGTAGGTAAACCTAACATCTGCATTCAACAATACAATAAGAGGAAAAACAAATATATTTTCTAAGATACAAAGAGTAGGTTAAAACGAAACTTCAGAAACGTGGTCCATTCAATTACCTAACTTAAACAATGAATTGGAAAAGATGCAAAGAATATTTTCATAATTTGGTTTCTTCTGAGAGTCGATGCAATTTTTCAGCGTCGTTTTCTTTTGTTCAGGTTTAATTCATATTAAAGTTATAGTTTAAATCAGGCCACCTTCAGTCTTCATCTAGTTGTTTAAGACCAGCATTTAATTTATTTCTACAGCATTTAATTCTATGAACGAAAGAAAGAAAGTCTGTCATCCGTCCTTCAAAACCGTCAGAAAGTAAAATTTTCAGACGGATGGATGACAGATTTTCTTCTGGAATTATCGATTCGTTTTATCGTTCGTAGAATTAAAGTAGAGGCCCTGGCCATAATAGAAAACAAACAAAAGTAAGTAACTTACTGCATGTATTCTGAGGAGCTATTCTGCTCATCATTCCGAAGATCCTCATAAGGTCATCACACATTTCTATTAAAGCAACTTTGAGCTATCACCTTACAAACCTTACAAATAAGAAAATAATCATATCAATCAGCCAAAACGTTTCAGAGGAACACGTATCAAGAAAATAGCGACAAATTAAGAACCTCCTCCATCGATTTTTGTGGAGTAGGTAAATGGAACAGCATAAATTACATACTAATCGTAACTACCCACATACATAGTCCATACATATACATACCTGCCCTTATTTATTTATCCAAAGGTGCATCCATTAAACATGCATTTTGATATTTCTATCGGGAATTCCAGCCATTGTATTAAATTAGTTCATAAACAACACTTAGGCTTACAGCTCTTCTATATTTATAAGGTACTAGCTGCGCCCCACGGCTTTACCCGAGTATGTCCCGGTCCTGTAGAAAAATCGGGACAAAAAACTATTTCTAAACTATACTAGCAGCGCCCCACGGGTTCACCCGCATAAGTCCCGATGCCGCGGAAATATCAGGATAAAAGGTAGTCTATGTGCTATTCCAGGTCCCCAGCTATCTACAAAGCGAGTTTCATTGCAATCGATTCAGCAGTTTGCGTGAAGGAGCCACAAATACACTCACAAACGTTTACTTTTAAAATTTTAATAGAATATGTTGAATGTAGCTATAAAGACTATGTAGCTAAAGAGTTAAATAAATTTGGATAAATAAATAACGGCAGGTATGTATATGTATGGGAAAATTTTCATACGAAAATGGGCACTTTTCCCTCCACGAAGATTTTAGCAAATTTAGATTTAGTTTAGTTTTATTTTAATAAGTTTTAGTTTTAATTTAGTTTTTAATTTGAATTATGTTTTATAAGTGTTTTTTGATTGATTAAACTTACCCCTAAAAAAGAGCTGGAATATTACATAGCCTACCTACTTTCTATCCCGATATTCCCGCGGGACATAAGCGGGTGAGACCGCGAGGCGCTGCTAGTACAAACTAAAATAGTAAGCTAGGTTTAATTCAGGCAAAAGGATACTCAACTATAAAACAAAATAATTATGATCATAACAGAGGCTCTAGCGAAACGTAAATCCCAAACGATTAAGCCATTTATAACATTAATTCGCAAACTGTACATTCTAGTGAACCGCTAAAAGCTTTCTGATTTACAATAAAACAGGGTTCACCAGTTTAAATGGTCTGATGGATGTCACAGCGTTTATTAACCCAATTTAAACAACGCCTGTTACATTATTTGT
Source organism: Idaea biselata (assembly GCA_958496205.1). Taxonomy (NCBI): domain Eukaryota; kingdom Metazoa; phylum Arthropoda; class Insecta; order Lepidoptera; family Geometridae; genus Idaea; species Idaea biselata. The sequence continues at coordinate 5,180,263 of OY292402.1, forward strand.
TCTTAATTATAAGTACCTAGTGTATTTTGTAACAGGCCTTTTGTAACACATTATTTGGTTTTACATCCTTATTTAGGACGCGGTTTTTAACACATTTTTGTTATTACGTTGACACATACCAACCCAAAGAACTCGGAGTTTCTATTCTTTAATGTACCTACTTACACACCATGACATAGACACATGTACATTATTGTACATGGTACCTACAAAGAAGAGCTTAACCCTAAAAAGAGTTCTCTACTAGCAGACCTTAAGGCACAGAAAAGGTGATAAATATGCAGGTATAAGCAAATGAAAATTAATATAGGTAGAGAAAGGACCTTATCAATATTTGTGATATGATAAAATGACGGTAGGTGTCAACTACTAAGAAAACTCGTGCCTCATATAGTTGACACCCCATTAAAAGGTAGCCTGACACCAGCCCTCCTCATAATATGACAATAATACATAGAAATCTTTGTCCACAGTAAACAAACATGTACCAGCTGAAGAAGGCCTCTGTACGAGTGAAGTCTCCTTAGTCCAATGGAGGTGGTACACATAATGGATGGCCCGTAGAATGCGCCTCACTTGCGCGCCCTTTTACCTTCTGCTGATAGCTGCTTGCGCGTACGCTTTTATACCGGGTGCTGATGGTGAGTTTTAATAACCATAAATACTTCCATAGATTCGTAATCAGTGGGATTCGAACCCACGGCTACCTGCTGGGCTAGCATGACGAAAAACGACACATGTCAACTCGAGCTTTATGTCGATAAAGGTTTCGTCTTTCTCTCAAACGACGAGAAAAAGAGAGGAAGAGAGAGAACCTTTATGTCGATTTGACAAAATGTATCTCTTGCTGTCACACTAGGCACACGGAGGGTTAATGCGGCTCGTTTCGATACGACATCGATACTGTCATACGATGATTCTACTGTCATAAGATGATTCTACTGTCACATTCTGATAGTAGGGTGACAATAGAACCATCGTTATGACAGTATCGTTGTCGAAACGAACCGAAGTAACTCTCCTGGTATTACAAAATAGCGCGGTAGATCGCTTCGCCACGCTGATTGCCAGTAATCCCGCCGAGGGCCAATCTTCGGCAGCATTTTTATTAAATGCAATTAAATGAATTGGAACATCCCACCATTTCTGGATGACGATCTTTCGAGGGATACCTTGTATTCCTAAAGTATAAAGGTGATGATGATGATGTCGTCCACATCATGTCCGACGATGGCAACCTTGGGCTATCTTCTGGAGTGTACTCGTATATGGCTGGCAAAACCGAACTTTGTCTAAAGTAAAAAGATATTAAGTAACAAACTTGATCTAGAATAAGCTGCACTCGCAGACATACTGCGCTACCCTCATTGCTATAGCCATAACCTCGTTCCAGGTCCCATATCCCACAAAGAAGCTCTGGAAGGCGGCAACGCGACTCTCGAGTGCGACACCACGCCCGACTCCACCGACGACGAGTTCATGATACTCGTCTGGTACAAGAATAACTTGCCTATTTACAGGTAAATCATATCAAAATTTCAAGCGTCTAGCTATTACGGTTCATGAGATACAGCCTGGTGACAGACGGACAGACAGCGAAGTCTCAGTAATAGGGTGCCGCTTTTACCCTTTTGGGTACGGAACCCTAAAAAGTACATTTAGTAGTTGATCTTCGTTGATTTAAATAGATATTTTTTTAAACACGATAGGTAGATGTCGCACTTATGTAAATAACTGATATCTAAGTGTCGTAACACCAGAGACAGGGTAACGTCTTCGCCTTCGGCTTTAGCGTAAAACATAGTTTCACTAAAGTAGGTTTAATTGACTTATAGCCCCGGCCATAGAATAGATAAGGCTACCCCGTCCTTCCCGTGGGTGTCTCAAAAGGCGTCTAAGGAATCAGGGGGAGACTAGCGAACCTAGAGCTATCCCTACGCGGTGACGGCTAAACTGCTTGGTCCCAATTGGGTTAGTGTCAGGCGGGTCGGACGTAAAAACGATTGCCAAATCTATTTGCGGTAGGTGGGGTCAAAAAGACTTACCTACTGTATTACAGACCCCGGCCTCCCGAGAGGGATGTAACCGAGAACATCGCTCGGATGAGGAAAAAGTTTAATAAACTTTTATGAATAAACCCTTTTGTTTATACTTACAGGTTATAAGCTCCCTAGACTAAAAAATAAATAAAATTAAAACAAATAATTTGACTAGATTTTTTATAATTTACCTCTTAGTATATATAGGTACTATAACTTTATATTCTTCCATTGTTATTAATTGTAATTATTGTAGACGAGTAGGTTTGTATAGGTATAAATTTTTCTGTGGGTCTAAGCAGGTAGGTAGGTATTCAAGACAAGGGATAGCCCGAGTACCGATGACTCGAAATTCCCAATGGATCGAGAATTCACGATCAACTCCATTTAAGCCGTAGAAAACAATTCGCAAAACTGTTCAGTTGTGGTGAAAACGGACTCTATTTGAAGTGAAGCGTTGGGTAAGATATAGGTACCCAAACCTTTATCAGACAAACGGGGAATTAATTGCTATGAAACCCTTTCTATATAGGTTAGGCATGTTACATTGTGACGTTTACGCTAATTTAATTTTTAATTATACAACTCGTTTTAAAATCTTAGCGCGATGCGTTAACAGGACAGTCTACCTACTCTTTCTCCATACAAACGTAGTCGACTGTTTCCTACCTGGATAAAGACATTAGAGCAAATATGTTTATGCAATAAAACCTATATCTGCCATGACCATGCTCCTACGTTTTGCTTTTTTTTCATTTTCTAATTAGAATATAATTGAAATTCTGAAAAAATAGAAAATGATAAGAATCAAAACGTAGGGGCATGGTCGTGTCATGGCTGATATAGGACTTATTGCATAAACATATTTTTTCTAATATCTTTATCCAGGGAGGAAACAGTCGACTACGTTTGTAAAGTTTGTATGGAGAAAGGAGTAAGTAGACTGTCCTCTTAAGATGGAAACATATTTACCTGACGTGACGTGTCGTAATGAGTCAGTCAGCCTATTCGTTTCATATATTTTCTACGCTTAGAGACACATTTGTGACAGGACACGACACGATACGACCTACAAATATGTCGTACAAACTATATGAAAACGATAGTATACTGACGCAACAGAACACGTCAAGTCAGGTAAATATGTTTCCACCTTTAGGCTTATCAGTATGTTATCGCCTTTGATTGATCTCGCGGTATAATCTGATAAACGTCTAGACAGCTAGACAGCGAATGGAGCCTAGGGTTGTCACAACTAATAATATAACTTTCATTGATGTATACTAGTTTTTCCTTGTGGCTTCGCCAGCGTACTTTACCCTATCTACCACTTGGCAAAAACATAATAATATAATGTAGGAAACATGGATTAGACATTAAGGAAAATATGTTTGTTTATGCCATAAATCTATATCTGCCATGACCATGCCCCTATGTTTTGGTTTTTGTTATTTTCTAATTAGACTAAAAATATAATTTAGAAAAATTAGGATTTATGGCATAATCATATTTTCTCAACTGTTTTTATCCAGGGATGAAATAGTCGACTACGTTTGTAAAGTTTGTATGGAGAAAAGAGTTGGCCATTTCCCTTAAAGGGATGCTTTCGTTTGTAACAGATTGACTCCGAAACCACTGAACTGATTTCGTATAGTGCCATGGTCACCTAGTATTAGAGTTTTTACGTCGCCATAAGGCCTATAACTTGACCTAACGGCTGCTATCAGAGATAACAACCGAGTTATTTAGGCAGTTACCTATCTATTACACCCGTTTGTAGGTATTTTGTCGGGAACGTTGCCAAATGGCGTGGCGAATGCCATATTGTTCACTTAATCTATTGGCGAATATTTTTGCAGACTTCCTAATTGCACTTTTGTTCATTCCGCTGGGAGATTTCGGAAAACAATTGAACAAAACAACGGTCTAAAATTATATCCGACTAGCTGCACCCCGCGGTTTCACCCGCGTAAGTCCCGATCTCGCGGGATCAAAAGTAGCCTAGGTTACTCCTCGGTAATGTAACTTTCCATTGTTGAAAGAATTTGTATAGTCGGTTGCGAAGTTTCGGAGATTACCCCCAATATACATACATACAAACACACACGTTACCAACCTTACCTCTTTATAATATTAGTATAGAATATAGAAGTTTTAACTAGCTGCGCCTCATGGTTTCTTCCTGCTATTGAAGATTCCGATTGACGATGGAGTTCAAAAAGACCGTGGAATTTAGTCCTTAGGCTCATTAGTATCGTTTGTGCTTCATTACTATCGACTATTATGTGGTACATAAACCACAGAATAGCCGATAGTCACTAAGGAATTTGCGACGCTGCGACGACGCAACGCACTAGCCTTAATTGCCCTTTATAATATTTCTAATCAGTGCTAAAGGTCAACTTTCTTTAGTCCAAGTCCTGATAAGTGAATTTATTAATAGTTTTTATTGTTAATGATAAAGCTTTTACATTCTTTATTTTCCTTGATATCCAAAATAGCTTCTGCGAACAAATTACTTTAAAAAAGGTAGGTAATAAAAAGCATTATCTTGTGTTTTCCCAGATTTAATATTCACTATTAAATTTTATCTGGCAGGTTTTAAATTAAAATAAAAGCGATTAGATGCGTAAAAACGTTGTAAAATTATTAAATTACTAGCTGCGCCCCACGGTTTCACCCGCGTAAGTCCCGATCCCGCGGGAATTACGGGATAAAAAGAAGCCTATGTGTTATTTTAGGTGTCCAGCTATCTATGTTTCAAGTTTCATCGCAATCGGTTCAGTAGTTTTTCCGTGAAAGAGTAACAAACATCCAAACATCCATACAAACTTTCACATTTATAATATTAGTAGGATGTTCCTGCGCTGCTATATAACTAGTACTAGATTTTGTCTGCGCTAGTACTGATCCCGTAGACATATCGGCACTACCAAAAATTTAATGTACCCACTTATCCCCATAAACAATTTCATCAAAATCGGTCTCGTACTTCCATAAAATTACCTCCAACAAACTACCTACATTTAAATTACCTCTTTATAATATTAGTTTAGTTAGTCCGAGTAGAAACTCGGACCTCGAACAAATATGGACCTGTGCGTGCACGGCAAGTAACGTGGCCATACGATATCTACCTAGCTAGGGAATCGTCCAAGTCTTAGTGCTCTTGTATGTGCTCGTAATTCCCGATCCCGTAGGAATATCAGGATAAAAGTAGCCTTCTAGGTCTCCAGCTATCTTCAAGTAAATCTAATCGCAATCGGTTCAATAGTTTTTGCGTAAAGAAGTAACAAAGATACTCATTTACTTACTTACATACACACAAACTTTTACATGAATAATATTAGTAGCATCTATAAAAATACACTAAAAAACAGTAGGTAACGGCAAATGACAATTTTATTACCACGGAATATTGATCTAGTTCACGTGCTAACATCACGATCGTGAGGCTACTTATCATAAATATCAAGCCACGAAATATCTCGTAAAACTTCAAAAATATAGGTAAAAACCTTCCAAACGCTCTTACACAAAATATATTTGCTGGCGAACTAATAAAAAACTTATAAGGGCCTCTAAAAAGTCTGCGTAAGTAATTTTATATCTCGCATAGAATCCACGTCGTAATATTACATCCTGCCTGCATGAGTTTCTGAATTAATATACCTCGTGATCTTAAAAGCTTTGCTACAGTACTTTTAATGGTTATTTCATTAATTTGTGGCTAATGGCTCTTGTATGGACATCTGCAGTTAATCTTCTATAATACGTACTTACTTAGTTCTAATAGTTTTACAGGTAGATGTGACCGTTGTTGTGGTGTTACCCTTTTGATTTTAATGCAGAGGCCACATCGGCGTAGGTATAAAGCATATTTACTATTTTCTTAATACTTACTACTATTCCACCAACGTTTTTATGAACAACTAGCTGCCCTTCGCGGTTTCACCCGAGTATGTCCCGATTCCGCGCGAATATTGGGAAAAAAAGTTACTCAAATATTACGTTCAAACAGTGCGAGTAATTTAAAAGTCTACCTACTCTTTCTCCATACAAACGTAGTCGACTGCTTCCTCCTTGAATAAAAACAGTTGAGAAAATATGATTATGCCATAAATCCTAATATCAGACAAGACCCGATTCATATTCAAATTTTTCTAATTTGGTTTTTAATCTAATTACTAAATAACAAAAACCAAAACGTAGAGGCATGGTCATAGAGGCATACTTCTACTAGTAATAATAAATAAAAAGATAAATAATTCATAGTTGTACATTTCAATTAATGATTTTTAGCATAGAAAGGAGAAAGGTCGCCTGATAGTGTAGAGCTACTTTTTTTTCTAATAAGATTGAAATAAAATTTAGAATATAAAAAAAATTAAAACGTAGAGGCATGGTCATTGCTGATTTAGGATTTATTTCTCTAATTAAACATATTTTCTCTAATATCTTTATCCAGTAAGGAAACAGTCGACTACATTTGTAAAGTTTGTATGAAGAAAAGAGTAGGTACCTACCTAGACTTTCCCCTGACCCAAGGAAACAGTCGATAGCTATACAAGCAGGGTACTCGTACTTTGTATCGTATAAACGGATGAGATAAGGTAACCAAAATCCCGCTTAACATGCACAAAGCAGCAGACCCCTGGCCCATATCCGTCACCTATTCAACCCCCTTGCGAATTGGCAGAAATTGCATGTCGCTGGTGTTCGGCCAACAGCTTCGGATATATCAAACAGTAGCCATTTGGCCATTTGACGACTGTTATCAGCGATAACTGCCGGATTAATTGGCTAACGACGTTTCGAAGCCACGTAACTGGACAATAAAGGAAACATCAGAATACGGGCTTTAGGTTCGGCATATCTTTGAGCCTATCATTTTTTCCGGGTCGTAATCGCGTTTTTTAAGGCCGGAAAAAAATGGTGCTGCGAATACAAATGGTTATTATTATTATCTTAGAAGTCATACCTTAATAGGGACCTTCCCACATAATTGTGGGTAGGTCAAAATTAACATCTAACTTCACAGACTTGTCCTCTAACTTATAAGTTAACTATGAATAAATGATAAATAGGTATAACATACTTAATTCTGTCTGTCAACTTTAAATGAAACTTCAAGTTACGAGTAAGTACGGAAATTACGGAAAAAGACAAAATATTATGGAACTATTTATTATTTCAAGTAGATAAGGAGGTCGCTAGGTCATCTATATCTATATTTATAAATGTTCCGACTGACTTATATATCAAATCAGAGTCTAAACTCTAAACCGCTGGCCCTAGAGACATGAAATTTGGAGAATGTAGGTATTATTTGTGGTGTGTATTGATCCACTAACAAAGAGATTTTGGGTAATCCCGCGGGATCGGGACTTACGAGGGTGAATCCGCGGAACTCTGCTATTGTATTTATATAACGGCACAAGACGAAGACGGTCTAAGATGGAGCGTGTTTCCACTTGTTAGTGTTAGTAGAGGAATAACAAAAAAATAGATCATTCAAGGAATTCATCAAATCAACACCTATTTTTCTAAATCCTGTGATAAAAAAGTTATATAGCCCATTGAAAACTTGTAGCCTGTAAATTCACAGTTACCTGATCAGATAGGAGGGCTATGCTTTCGAGCATCGCCTTTTGACAACTTTTTTACGAGTAGTTGAAGGTCAAGAGTGGTTATCGAGCGTGGTTATGTCCCCAAATCACGCCACGATTATAAAACTACAAGATACCTTTAGATACAAGTACGTAGGGTGGTATCTGAATCAGGTTTTTTACGTGACGTGTTTTTACAAACACATAAATAACTCTATGTGCCAAAGCCCTTTAGTTTCAGGGCGTTTTCAGTCTGAATTTCGCACCCTTTAATTATTTGAGGATTCTACCATAATTTATGAGGGTTGCGAAGTGTAGAGTTCATAATTCTGGTGTTTAATACCCATAGATAAATACGAATGGAACAAAATATACTGAAATATCTTAGTTAAGTGTGAATTTTAAACGTATTTAGTCCATACTGATGCCGTTCCGGTTTGTGGGGGTGTAAACATATAAATTTTGTAAAATGTTTGCTACAAAATTTATGAGAAAAGACAAGCTAAGTACGATGCGATTTTCTGAACCGGATAGGATCCTTTAAACCTGTGCGGCACCCCGCGAGAGTCCCCATGCCGTGGGAAAATCGGAACCTATGAAAAGTAGCATACCTCTTCAAGTTCAGACAACAACCCCTGAAACAACAGATCTTATAGCGTCCCCAACCTTAGGCAACCTTTAGACATGCAGGAGACGTCCGCTGTACCGTCAGGCCACTCCCAGGAGTAACCATCCGGGGTCAATTATAGACAGATCGTGTCCCGAAACGCTAGTGTTTTCGATGTGTATTTATGTTCAGACAGTGGCAGAGGGATATGATAATACCCTAAAATGGCAAGATTAAAAAGGCGGCAAATCGTTTAAAAAAATAAATACCAGATAAATAGCAGATACCGAGAAATACAGTCGAACACAGGGAAGGCGTGTTTCGTTTGTACACAGTAGAAAATGGAATGGGAAATTATATAACTCCACTGGCTCTGCAGTGCCTAGGGCGGCCAAGACTGCAAATCCGCCACTGCTTTGAAGATTCCAGTTACTCGATTTACCATGCTTTGTCCCGATAACCTGAAGACTATGGCTTGTACAAACAATATACAATGTACAAACAAGATGTCTTGTTTAGAAATAGAGACCTGGGAATGTTCCCAGGTCTCTATTTCATAATAGGGGTTAGTCTTACTTTCGTTAGAAGTACTTACAGTCATATTTACGCACGACCCTTTGCGCGTACTCAGCTTTTGTCGCTTTCGCTGACATTGATTGTCATTCACAAGAGTAAGACAAAGCATAAGCCATGCATAGGGTTGTTTGTAAATACGGTTGTTGCACCACTTATAAATTATGGTAATCATTTTTATAGATGAATCTGAGTAATTACTATGGCTAAGCAATGCCCTGTCTGACTCATATGAGTGATTAGTAATTACTATCGTCAGCAAAAATGCGTCAGAGTCATACTTACACCATTAATTACTTCTTCTTCTCATCCGAACGATGTTCCCGGTTGCATACTTAAAGTTATGCTCAGGAAACCATTCCATTTTCCGACTGAAACTTTATACAAAGAGAGCAAAGTGCTGAGCGTGAGGCAGCTTTTCATTCTGAGGCAGGCGACTAAGGTGCATAGGCAACTTTTGGGTACAGAGGAACACGATCAAATGCTGGCTTTGCGTACATATCGCACCCTGTTACCTGAAATAAACACCAGATTTGTCCAACGTTTCAATCCCTACATCGGAAAGAGAATATATAACATTGTAGCTAAGAAATGTGACATAGGGAAATCAAGTATACTCGAAGCAAAAGCCAAAATTAAGTGCTGGCTAGCGACTCTGTCATACGAGGAAACAGAGTTGCTGCTGCAGTTTGTTGTATAGCCATTATTTATTTTGATTTACTAACTCATAGCGCTGCTATTATTTATTTTGTATATATTTATTTATCTTTGTCTATATTATTTGTGTAAGTGTTAATATATTTATATATGTGTTGTAATATATTTTTATGTATGTAAGTATCTCTATATATATACATATTGTTACTGATTAGATATACATACATTATCTTAAAAACGCCGACCGAACGGCAATTGTTTATTAACATAGTTAATCGCTTTTTTGGTACCCCACAATACAGACAATAGTCTAGTGTGAGGGCCGCAACTATTCCTAAAAATGTATTCTTAATTTGGTTAATAAATATATTTTCATTTTCATTTTCATTTTCATACATCTTGAGAGCCCGGGATTCGCTAAACTCCAAATTGACTTTGGGATCGGCGCAGTGGATAATTCACCATTGACCATACCTTCTGCAATTAGATTTGGCAATATTTTTACGGCCGGATGCCTGACACCAACCCCCCTTGGGACCACGCAGTGTATCCACCACCGCGCGGGGAGAACTTGAGGTTTACTTGTTTTCCTCTTCCCTTAGTGGCCTTTTACGACACCCACAGAAGAGATGTGGTCGCTTTCCATGCCGGGGACATACGGCATACGACACCAGTAATCACATAAGATTATAAGCCTTCAGTTGTCCACACACGTTAAAATCTTCCCCCTCTTTCCAGCTTCGAAATACCAGATCGAGAATGGTCGGAGCCGTTCTTCAACACAAACCAGCGTCTCCAAGCTGACATGAGGAGGCAACCTTCGACCATCACCATCACTGCGCTGACGGAAGATGACCAGGCGTTGTACCACTGCCGCGTAGACTTCAGGCTATCGCCGACCAGGAATCTTGGCTTCAATCTGACTGTTACTGGTAAGTTATGATCGTACTTATAAGGCCTCTACTTTAATTCCAGAACGATAAAACGAAACGATAATTCCAGAAGAATCTGTCATCTATCCGTCTGAAAACTTTATTTGCTGACGGGTTTGAAGGATGACAAGATGTTCTTTGTGTCGTTCGTTCGTTCGTAGAATTAATGTACCCTTCCAGCTCTTACGGTGAAATCATCGCGAAAAATCCCATGTCCTAAAATCACGTTTAATGTCCCAATGTTGTGAGGGTACGTATGTAAAATGTTCACAGCGATAGCTTTAATCTTTTTTAGGGTTCCGTTGCCAAAGGCTAAAAACCATTAACTAAGACTCCACTGTCCGTCTGTCTGGCAGCTTCATGAACCGTGATAGCTAGACAGTTGAAATATTCACAGAAGATGTATTTCTGTTGCCTTTATAACAACAAGTACTAATAAGGGTTCCGTTTTTTTGCCATTTGGCTACGGAACCCTAAAAACAGAATAAAATTATTATTTCAGTGGGGCTCCTTGTGATACTAGTCGTAGGCTTCCGCGAATCCGACTCGCACTTGGCTGGTTTTATCAGGGAAATGATTAGCAAAGCAAAACAAAAAATTTAGGGGCTAAAGATCTCCGTCACAAAATAGGTAGTCTGAGAAGATATAAGTCTTCAGTCGTCAAAATATTTGAAACGTTAAGAAGTACTAAAACTACCGACTTACCGCCTTACTTCTAAACGATGATTCTTCTTCTTCTTTTGGTGTAAGTAGTGTGGCTCACCTAGTGTTAGAGTTGTCAGGTCGCCCTAAGGCCTTTAACTTGACCTAACGACTGCTATCAGAGATAACAACCGGGACCAACTGCTTAACGTGCCTTTCGAAGCACGGTGGAGCTCGAGGAAGTGATTTTTGCCACACAATTTATCAGTCACCCATCCAAGTAATAACTGCGCCATGCGTTGCTTAACTCGGACAAATGTTCAAGATACGGCTAGACCAATGATCTTCTCATGATGATTAAAATCTGCATAAACTATGTATCGTTTGTCATTTACATGAAGTTTCAAAATTGACAGACAAAAACAAACGTAACATAACTTAGTCATCTGTTATTCATCGTTAACGTTAGGGGTAGGTAAATCGATTATTCAGAATTGATTTTAAACAATTTTAATATCACTTTCAACTTTCAAGGCAAATTCCACTTACAAAAGCTTTCACCAATACCTAATAACCGGCTACGGAGGGAAGGTCAAATAGGTACCTTATTAGTGGTTTTCCTGTTTACATATTGATGTTACAGTATCCTAAACTTTAAACCCTTTAAGAGGACAGTCTACCTACTCTTTCTCCATACAAACGTAGTCCACTGTTTCCTCCCTGGATAAAGACATTAGAGCAAATATGTCTATGCCATAAAACCTATATCTACAATGACTATGCCCCTACGTTTTGGATTTTTTCATTTTGCAATTAGAATAGAAATAAATATCAGAAAATGATTAAAATCAAATCGTAGGCTGATCAAATCATGGCTGGTCCTATAGGACTTTTGGCATAAACATATTTTTTCTAATATCTTTATCCAGGGAGGAAACAGTCGACTATGTTTGTAAAGTTTGTGTGGAGAAAAGAGTAGGTAGACTGTCCTCTTAACTTCGTCATGTTTCGTCCTTCACCAACTCATAAATACAAATAATGTGGCTTGGCGGGCTGCTAGCGGATCTGTCAGTACCTAATCAGTTCCTAATCTACGTAGGTACTATTTTTAGACGGCCTCTGTGGCGCGTGGGGCGAAAGCCCGACTGCAATGCAGAAGGTTGCGGGTTCGATTCCCGCCGGGTGCAAGTAGGTACCTATGCTTCAAATTGTTAGAATTGAAGAATTGTTTCTGGTATGGGCGTTTTCTACGTAGATATCCATAAAGTATGTATTTACAAAAAAAAAGTATAAATGTAGTATATCAGTTGTCTAGTACCCATAGTACAAGCCTAGTGTTTAGTTTGGGGTTAGTTTGCGCTGTGTGGAACGTCGTGCAATATGTATTTATTATTTCATGAAGAACTTTTTCACTTACTTACGACTGTTTGGCGAAAAAAGAAGATTTGTTGAAAGAGTCTTACGAGACTCATTTACAAAAAGTTCTGTCTGTTTATTAAGAAACGTAAGTATCCTATCCTATCCTACTAATATTATAAATGTGAAAGTTTTTATGGATGTTTGGATGTTTGTTACTCTTTCACGCAAAAACTACTGAACCGATTACTACGAAAACCAATACTGATGGAAGTTAGGTAATTATTGGTTCTTTTCTATTGAAATATTTCAGATCTGAATTTAAATTGCTTGATGAAGCATTTTTTGTTAACAAATCAACCGGATTAGTGGAAAATTAAACTTTTTTTCCGCTAAACCCGGTCGGTCACGCATGAACCCTTTTTTCCAATAGATAGGTATACCAGGGCTTCTACTTTAATTCTACGAACGAAAAAACCAGAAGAAAATCTGCTTTTTGAAAAAATGCTTTCAAAAACTATAGTACCCGGCGGGATTCGAACCCGCGACTATTGGTAATCCGAACCAACGCGTTTGACCGCTTCGCCATGGGTAGCCCTCCCGCCAGGTTGAATTTAAGAAGGCACCTCTTCGTGTGTTCTTCCCAGTAAGGCCTCGTAGTGACATCTACCGGCGAACTTTGCAGTTCAATATTAGTATTAATAGTTCTTTTCAGTATTTCCTAAGTGTGGATTAACACTAAGAAATAATGTTTAGAAAAAAATCTGTCATCCATCGGTCCGAAAATTTTATTTTCCGACAGTTTTGAAGGATGGATGACGGATTTCTTTCTTTCGTTCGTTCGTTCGTAGAATTAAAGTACCCTCCTGATTCACAACATACCAGATTCCCAATATCCCAGTCACGGAAAAATACAAAGAATGTTCTCGGCACTCTGACCTTACTCCACGTTTATTAATAAGGCTACGTCACTTTATACTTTATACCCCGGCTTTCATTCCGAGAGTCGTGGGTTCGAATCCAGGCCGACCGCGCACCAATGTCTTTTTCTTTAAGAAAAAAGGTATGTGCGCTAATAACATCGCTCTTACGGTGAAGGAAAAACATCGTGAGGAAACCAACATGTCCTAGGACTCACCACGGTCCGAAGCCATGGGATATTCAGTGTTTTCTATGTATCATATGTATGTATTTACAAAAAAAAAGTATAATATGTAGTATATCCGTTGTCTAGTACCCATAGTACAAGCCTAGTGCTTAGTTTGGGGCTAGATTGCGCTGTGTGTAACGTCGTGCAATATTTATTTATTTATTTATTTACTTCTGCAATTATGCTCACACTCACAAAACAATTACCCCCTTTTTTAAAGTCAGTTAATAAATTAGACGTAGGTATTTGTACTACACAAGTTTGGTTCCACTGGGTTCCACATACGTGAAGAACGAAACTTGTAACTAGTTCACATAAAATTCACCCTATTTGAGTTGATATTATCATTATGGTCACCCAGTGGTTAGCTAGCCTTAGTGGCACAAGGATGCTAATGAACGTGGCCAAAATCGGAACATGTGTGTTTCCTCACTTTCTTTATAGGTCTAGGTCCCAAGACCTATGAGGTCCCAAGACCAAGACTCATAAGGAAAGAATGCTTGAAAAAAAACACGTTGACACCCATATTCAAAACTTTATGATTTTTACCAGTTTAATACCCCATTGTCTTGAGTTATAAAATTACATCGAAAAGCGGCATTGATTTTTATATATTTAGATTTCAGAAACTTAGATCAAAAATGTTAACAAAGAACTGTGATTTTTAAAGGAAAAACTAATAAACAGCTGTAACTTTCAAATAAATGTATAGGGTTTTGTTTACATTTTTAATCTAAGTTTAAAGCAGCTTTTCCTGACGTTCATAAAGTCCCTTGTCGCTTTGTATCTACGTTTACGACAGGTAGTCTTGCCCATCGAGTGGAACAGAGCTATTTCGGTGAAATTATTTTGAGTAAAGTTTAATGTGTAACTAACACAATTATGCCGAGGTACTACCGGCACGGTGTTGCTACTCCCCGCCTAGATTGAGTGTCCCGTAAGTCGGTTTACTAGTCCTTACTTAGAGATTTGAAATTTTAGTACATCAATTACTTTGAGAGTCTCAGGTTGTAATTAGCGTGCGAAGGATGAAGTAGATTAAAGACTTGACATTTTTATAACTGGGGGCCTGACAATTTCAAGATTTTTTATGGGCATCTAATTCTTCTACCGAATTTTTAGAACCTTGGTTCGTTAGTTGGTTAGTTAGTTCCAGACGTATTGACCTGTTCTCTCCTCTGGGCATGGCTGACTAGAGTGACTAGGCTGGGAGGTTGGTATAGGTGCTGGGCCAGCCTACTCCACCTAACAATGACCCGGGCACTACAGCGCCATAAATAGCATGGATTAAAAGTTGCTTGCGCTGTATAAATCATCTTAAAAATTTATGAAAAGATATAGGGTCATATAGACTTGAAATTTCGAACATTAATCCTCCTTAGGCTCATCCTTAGAGGTTGAAAGTCAGCACTAAGAACGGATTTTTAGAAATTCCACCTCTAAGTGGGTTAAAATTGGGAAGCCTCTTTGAAATCTGGATTTCAATTTAACCTTGATCCGTTTTGTCTAATGTAAGCTTTTAAGCTCAGAGGTATATTCATGTCTTAGTACCTTACTAGCAGCGCCCCGCGGTTTTACTCGCGTAGTTTCCATGCAAATATCGGCATAAATATTATCCTGTGAGCTAATCCAAATCTCTATTTGCATACTAAGTTTCTCACACCTAAACATTCGAATTTATAATAATAGTGCGGCATTGCTATTACTAAGCATGCTACTTAGCTTAGACAATTCCATCACTTACCATCAGGTGGTACACCAAGTGATCAAACGCCAATCTATTGTTTATAAAAAAATACTTAACCTTTGAAAACTTGAAATTAAAGACATTTTTTAGGGTTCCGTACCTAAAGGTAAAAACGGGACCCTATTACTGAGACTTCGCTGTCTGTCCGTCCGTCCGTCCGTCCGTCTGTCCATCTGTCACCAGGCTGTATCTCTTGAACCGTAATAGCTAGAAGGTTGAAATTTTCACAGAAGATGTATTTCGGTTGCCGCTACAACAACAAATACTAAAAACAAAATAAAACAATTATTTAAAAGGGGCTCCCATACAACAAACGTGTTTCAAAAATAACAAGGAGTCAGGACAGGAACAGGGACAGGAGGACAAATCGAGTTGGTCATGGAATTCAAAATGGCTGCCCTATCTGTCAAATATACCAGTCTGCCTTACTTACCAAAGAGTTTCTCTTATGTTTCAGATTTTCTTTGTGCCAAGGTTTTCTTTTTTTTTTGAGTGATTCGGTCGTTTGATGGGAGTAAGAATCGAAGATAAATATTTCATATTTTCCTATAAAATTTAAAAATTGGTTGTTGTAAACCATTTTAGGGTTCCGTATCCAATTGTGATAGTGGTACGGAACCCTTTATGCGCGAGTGTCGCACTTGCCTCGTTTTTCGGTTTTAATCGCGTGGTGTTTATTACTGTTAGCATTGTTTCAACGCGAAAACAGAAGAAATACAGCCTGGTGACAGACGGACGGACAGACAGACAGCGAAGTCTCAGTAATAGGGTCCCGTTTTTACCCTTTGGGTACGGAACCCTAAAAATGTTGAAAACTTATTTTTGAAAGTCAGGTAACCTAGCTCAGTAAAAGGAAGCGATCTTACTTGACTCAATTTGAAAGCTGTGTTCCGACCACAAAAGAGGAATGAGAAATGACACAACCTGCAACAATCGTTTTCATAGTCATCATAACTCTTTCACGCTATGAAAACATTGTACCTATATTTTCATTTTCATTATCATAAGTATCTCATTCCTCTTTTGCGGTAGGAACCCGGCTTTATACCTACTCAACACTAGATATGAAATTGTATTGCCTGTTTTCTACCTAGTTCGGAGCGTAAAATCTCACACCCAATATTTGTAGCAACCTAGTTAGTCCTCCAGAGAATAACGTTGTGGATACTTATCGGAGCCCTATTTACGTGGCCCCAAACGCATTTTAACACGCCATAGGTACCTACCTAGTTTACACTGGTTTGCGCAAGAATTTAGTGTGAAAATAATGTTGCGGGCAGCTAGTACTAAGCTCTGTAGATACTGGAAGGAACTATATTATACATCTAGAATTTAATGAAACAACTAAGCGACCTGCGGTTTTACCCGCGTAAGTCTACATCCCGCGGGAATATCGGGATTAAAAGTCGATCTACACGATGACACTTACACACTGACACTAAACCTAAAATAATCCACACATACAGCACACTTATAAAGAAATTCGCTGTTTATGGTAAGTAAGTGTATTGAGCGTTGAAACAATGCTAAAAGTAATGAACACTACGCGATTACAACCCAAAAAAAATTGTTTAATTTTAATCCAACATCACGAAAACAGGAGAAAAATATACTCTTTTACTTTACTTACACATAAACTTTGAGGATAGTCTCCATTCTCTTTCTCCATACAAACGTAGTTTAAATTTTCCTCCCTGGATAAAGACATTAGAGCAAATAATGTTTATGCCATAAAACTTATATCTGTCATGACATGACTATGCATCTACCTTTTCATTTTATTATTTTTTTATTTTTTATTATTATTTTAATTAGAAAATAAAAAAAAAAGGTAGATGCATGACAGATATAGGTTTTATGGCATAAACATATTTGCTCTAATGTCTTTATCCAGGGAGGAAAATGTAAACTACGTTTGTATGGAGACAGAGAATGGAGACTATCCTCTTAACCATTATAAATTAGAAGAATAGATAAATTTGAAAAGTTTCTATAACGTAACATTTTGACAAAAAACAATTCAAAAATCTTTATTTCATAAATTATTATAACTAACGACTAACACAGACAAAACTGCAAAGCGAAGCTAGTTATTTAAAAAACCCAAAGAATATACCAATCTTGAACTTTTGAGTAAAACGGAAACTAATCGACGAACCTTTCGTGGTATCAGATAAATTATTTTTCGACATAAATCCAAGGTATCTTCTCAATATTAAAATACCGGTGTTTTTGAGACTCAGCTGAGTGAAGACTTTTTGTCGACCGATAAACCGCCGACACTTCAGAATGAACTATCTTAATTTTCATTGTGTTTCTTTTGTTACTTGATAATTTTGCCGTGATCATAGTTTAGCCTAGGGCCTATTGTCAAAAAAAAAATGCGAGAATATCAATTATTTTACCAAACAATCATTAAGATATAACATAAAAATATCCTTGTCGTCGGGGGCTAGAAATAGCGGTAGGTAACAATAGTAAAATAGTTAATTATAATACGGCCCGGTGAGTGGGGATCCCCCTGGCCGAAGGTGGTAGGTGGCCAGGGTATACCCACTAAAAACCCACGGTGTCCTCCTCGCCGCTGAGCCAGAGCGAAGCCGGAAGCTGCGGCAATACGTCAGCTTGCTCCGACGGCGGGTGGTCCCGTCAGACCTCCTCTCCAAACAGTCCCTTAAGGGCAAAACCCCCTCGAGTGGCGGCGCGGACACGCCGCCGCCATCTCGGGCTCTCGTACGGCGACGGACCCCCCGAGTCCGCCGCCATGAGCCATTTAGGGTGGCAAGTGGTCATTTCTGACCACTCGCCGATTGCGCCTAGGGCGCTGCGTGGCGCGGAGGAGCTCACGAGCCCTCTCCGCATCCTCCTTTGAGGACATTACGTCCTCCGCAAAGGCACGGACGGCTTGCCAGGCCTCGTCGCTGTTGACCATAGCGCGAACCACTGCTGGCAGAGACAAGTCGTGGCCAACGGTCCCCCTCAGTGTACGCCGTTGTTGGGCCCATGCTGGGCACGCAGTGAGCGTGTGCTCGGCGCTGTCCACGCTAGCGGGGCAGTGATGGCAACTCTCGTCCGCCTCCCTGCGTATACGGCACAGGAACTTGCCGAAGCATCCGTGTGCCGTAAGCAGCTGAGTGAGGCGAAACGAGAGGGCGCCATGCCCTCGGCTCAGCCAATCCTCCAGTACCGGCCTGATGGGATACTTACCTATATCACAGTACTTATGTGTACTGTGCCTATATCGTCTTAATAAAAAATAATTCAAACTTTTTAAGTCCTGTTGAAGGTAATTTAATTATTTATAATAACAATTATGCAGTAATGCATAAATCGCGCTAAGCCACAACTTGACAAAAAAAACTTATCGGACGCTGCATACCGAAACTAAGTAATTTGCTGACCAAAAGTCTCCAGTCTGCTGGGGATATTATCATGGAACTTGAGACTCCGCAGATAAAATTAGATCCAGCAAAATATTTCAATTTACTTTCGTCCCAAAATTTCGTCCCGATCCGGAAGTAAATTCAAAAGCCAACCTCTTAATTTGACTCCGCTCAGTCTTAACATCAATTTCTCTATCCATGCAGTTGGAAAGCGGCAACTTATCAGAATTTACTATTGCTTTAAGAAATTCGATCTGCGAGGTTTGAAAAATCGTGCTCTTCATTAGGTAAAGTAACTTTCGGGACTGGGGAAACATTGTTTCTATCAACCGGACAGTTGTTTACCTCACACATAGTGAACATTAAAACACCTACAGTGGGTTCCGACATGATGAATTGATGTTTCAACCCAGAACATTAGCTACAACAGTATTACTGTATTTGATTATTATTTTGTTTAGAATTCGGAATGATTAAAGAGAGAGATCAAACAGAGGTTTTATTTTTATTTAGTTTTGACTTAAAACGCCTTTGTATTGTGGAACAAAGTTTATTTTATGTAGGTAATAAAACAATAGATTTATAAGAACCAAATTCGTTCTCTTTTTTGATGATGTTGAAGTTTTACTTACCTACAGATTCTTAGGTACATTACAAAATCTACTGATGCGGCGCAATCGGGCTATCTGGCAGCTACCTACTGAGACCTAATTATAGAAGGTGACTTAAGCAGAGATTTCGACTTGAGACACGGCCATCTTTGTCAAATTGACATAAGTATCACGAAGGCAACTAAAAATATTTTTACAAGGAGAAATGTATTATCAAAAATTCTCCCGTGACAGAATTCAAACCTGTGCCTCTCGCTTGCCGGGCAAACGCGCTATCCCCTGCGATTTCTTCTATAAATACGAGTGTAAGATACTGCTTTAGTACCTTGGTAAATAATCTTTCATTATTTTTGAAGAAACTTAATTTCCCTAATTCGATATTCTAAAAGTGAGCTGTGTCACCCAACCTTTATTTCCTCATAATTTCACTATAAGTAATTTAATAAAGCCAGAATTAAACATCTACCTTCAATAATAATTATTACGAAGTATTATTGCGTAAAGTCAAAATATTATTAAAAGCGACAAAGGTCTACAATTTATCAATTATAATTATTTAATTTACTTAATAGGATTAACCTTACCTTTCACCTAAATACCTTAGGTACATTTTAACAAAGAGAGACCGAACGAAATTGAAGTTAGCTAATGTGACAAACAGACTTGTAAACTTTTTATCGGCTGATAGTTTCAGGTTAAGCTCCAACTCCCTTAATGACTTAGTTTGTCACGTGTATATTATGTATATCAAATCATTTAGAGAAGTTTAACAAGGGACACTTTTACAATAAATATTGTGGTGAATTTTATAGTAACTCCATGGGAGTTACCTGGGTATTTGTTAATAACGAGCTGATTCCGTGTCTGGCACTGGTTTTTTTTCACGAAAGTACCTAATACCCACCGAAATTTTTAAAAATACACGTAACATTTTCACTTTTAATCAACGCCTCCCAAACCAAACTCCATAGCATAGTTAGAGGCATAAGTATTAAGTTTAAAGTCTATCTCCCCTTGCCTTTATGGATTAGTTACCTTTCTAGGGTAGGATTTGTCAACTTAGTTTGCTATGTGATTAATGAAATTTGAATTACTAGATATGTCGCGTTGTTTCACCCGCGTAGGTCCCGATCTCGTGGGAGTTTCCTAAAATACTTTTGAGGTAGGTTGGTAGATGTCAGCTTACGACTAAATAGCTATTTTTAATTGTATCATAATACCTACGTCTATGTAGATATTAAACTTACAAATCTTCTGGCAGAATTTATGGCAAAATCTAGAATGATTTACCATGAGAATTTGAAGAAATCCATTCTTCCATAATTTCTTAACTAAACGAAAATTGCTTTTGAAAAAATGGCTTCAAAAACTTTAGTACCCGGCGGGATTAGAACCCGCGACTATTGGTAATCCGAACCAACGCGTTAAACCGCTTCGCCATGGGTAGCCCGGGCGCCGGGTACTAAAGTTTTTGAAAGCATTTTTTCAAAAGCAGTATTCCTAAGTGTGGATTAACACTAAGAAATAATGTTTAAACGAAAATTGTAACTAATTGTAAGAAATAAACATGGAAATGTTTGTTTGTATGGGAAGCGCTACCACGCGCTACACTCAAGCGATCTTCAAAGCTGATAGAAAAATCTTCACTCTATTTCAACCCTTAATACCCTGAAATTACGTTTCAGTATTGCCGAGCCCCCCATTTTTCATGGACGAGCTCAACAATAAGGTGGAGAACAGGATTGGACCGTACCACGATGGAGACACGCTTTTACTGAGGTGCTTAGTCATTGGAGGTAAGTGACGCAGTTTGATTTACAAGCCGGAACGACGACGTTTTACAGAGACAATGACGATACAAAGACAGTAGATTTCCTTTTTATGTAGGTAGGGGAGACCTGCGGTTTCACCCATGTGAGTTGATGTGAGTCCCGATCCCGTGGGTATTTTAATAAACCCTTTCTTATCGGATGCCTATACCACCCTATACAAATTTTAGCTCTTTAATATTAGCGGTTTAGGCTGTGCGGTCTAGAAAGAGCTATCAGTCAGTCAGTTACTCAGGTTAAAGCATTGGCAAATAGGGTAAATATATTTTTTATACAGCATCCCTTGGGTAATCGGATTATAATATCTTCATAGGTACTTTAAAACTTGTAAAAAAATGTATGAAAAACGTATAAAAAAGCTAGTTAAAGTGAAGCATTGATAAACTAAAAAGTCTTTGCTGCGCGGTAGTTACATCGACTTGCGACGTGCGTCGTAAGCGCCAAAACAATATTTCTCGTTTAATATTAGGTACCTATACCTAGGTAGTCATATTGCTAATTAGGTAAAACTGTGAAACGGTTACCAATATGATGTACAGATTAGGTACCTTTTACTAATCAATACAGAAAACCCCAATATTCAAATATATCCCGTTTCGTTATTTCGTAGTTTTTTTGTGTTGAAAAAGTTAAATAATCGTGTAAACAAAACAACCAAAATGAAGGCAAAAGAAGGATAAATGAAATATCGATGCGATGAGTCTTTGATGTGAAACATCTAGAGGCGAGGGGTAAACCTAAAAATGTTCGTGACGATGTAGGCCATGGCGACGCCTCGCCATGCTATAGGTATACATATATTGTTACATGTCAATGTCATATGTCATGAATACACCTAGTGCTAGAAGTGTAAGTTAATTTCGAGTGACTATCTAATAAATAATAATAAATAAATAAATAAATTCTGCGAACAACACACAGCGCCATCTAGCCCCGTGGTAAGCGACTAAGCTTGTGTTACGGTGACTAGACCACGGATATAATACTTATATTTATTTTTCTTTTGTAAATACATACATATTATACATAGAAGGACACCCAGACCAAACACAAATATTTATTTTTAAGCATAAATACTTGCATCCGGCGGGAATCGAACCCGCAACCTCCTGCATTGCAGTCGCGCTCTCGCACGACGCGCCACAGAGGTCGTCACTATCTAATGGCTCGTTAGACGATACCGTAAAGACTCGGACTTCTGTTCCGATGAGGACGGCGCGGGCGCCGGCGCTCGAATCTCGGGATGATGAAATCTTTTTGTTGACCTATAGATTTTGTCGAAGACATCGACAAGTTCTGTGTACGATATAAGTGGCTTATTTAAAAAAAAAATGTAATATACCTACCCTAGTTTATTTTAATTATTTTTTCAAGCATAATATATTAACTTATACAAAACAATTTTTATGTTTCACATCTGCCAGGCGTCCCGTGACGGCTCACATTTTTTCGTAATTACTGAGATCTATTGACATGCAAATCTACAAACTCTTCAAGACGTCATCTTAAGTTAATTACCAGCGTAGGTAAACAAAGTGATAAAGCCCAACATCAATTTCTTATTGTATTTTCTTGGAAACAGTTCAAATTGCCCCTTAAAGGATGTCTTAATACCTTGAAAGCCTTATCAATTTCCGTTTCAAGTTTTAATTAAGAATAAATAACAAACTAAATGCTCACTAATGCTCGTTCAAAGCGTTTAATAACATCGCAGAGGCCAATACCAGAGTATTTGTAATTAGATCACATTTTTTTGTTAAATGCCACTGTTTCTATCTGTAGGTAAGTGGATGCTTGCATGCGAGCGACATTTCTAACTAGCTGCGTCCCGCGGTTTCACCCGCGTAGGTCCCGATCCCGTGGAAATATCGGGATTAAAAGTAGCCTATGTTACTCAGGGTGAATGTAGCTTTCTAATGGTAAAAGAATTTTTGAAATCGGCACAGTAGTTTTTGAGTTTATTCATTATAAACATACTCAAGGAACCAAATAGTTTACTCGCCACCGCATAGCTTCCTATAAAAATTATAATTAAATTATTTCCTTCCTTCCTAAGGGATCTGGGGAAGACAAACTCCAAGTTCGCTTGTCTTCCCCAGATCCCTTAGCCGCCTTTTACGACACCCATCCACGGGAAGAGATAGGATAGTCCTATTCTATGCCGGGGCTACACAGCTAACATTTCAATAAAAATAAATAAACTTTTACATTATTAAACTTTTTAAACTAACACGAATGGAACTTATAATATTATATCAATAAATAAATAGATGTCCTCTCGCGACCAAGACCATTGTAACATGGTCGAAACGTCGAGATAAGAAAATTAAAAAGAAAAAAGTCACAGTCTCCATTCTCTTTCTCCATACATACATTTTATTCACATACATTTCTACATACAAACGTAGTTTAAATTTTCCTCCCTGGATAAAGACATTAGAGCAAATATGGTGATGCCATAAAACCTATATCTGTCATGACAATGCATCTACCTTTTTATTTTTTTTTATTTTCTAATTGCCTGCCTGTATTGCCTTTATGACTTAAATAAATATTATGGTTTTCTAATTAAAATAATAATAAAAAATAATAAAATGAAAAAAAATAAAAAGGTAGATGCATAGTCATTCATGACAGATATAAGTTTTATGGCATAAACATATTTGCTCTAATGTCTTTATCCAGGGAGGAAAATTTAAACTACGTTTGTATGGAGAAAGAGAATGGAGACTATCCTCTTAAGAAAAATTATGGACCCGGGAAATTATAAAATTATTTTACATTATTGTTTAATTTTAGAATAGGATTACCGGTGTTGATATATGTTGTAGAGAATGCGACCAAAAAATCGACCAAAGTCTTTAGTCTACAGGCCTCGTAAACATTTCATAAGGGATTCCTCACTGGTAATAAATTAAGTCCCAGTATTTCAATAACGAGATTCGATGTAATTTTATCTCCCTCACAAATAAGGCCCCGGTAAAACTTGCATAGTTTCAGCTTAATTAGACCAAATCTTTGTAGGTGTATCATTTGTAAGAAACTTTCGAAGAATGCTGTGTCATTATGCGTTTTAATGACGAGCTGAATCACACAATATAATAAAAAATATAATAAAAACTCCCATTAGTATGTAGCAGAAGAATGTAACCATAGAAGCGCCTTGTTCCAACAGAATGGTGTAAAAAAGAAATATTGACATTAAAATTCTACAGCTGCTTTTTTAAGCGATTTATAAAAAAAGGACTACAATCCCACCCCAGTAAAATTGCCCGACTTCAGATTACAAAACCGATAAGTCAGTGGCACTGGGTGTAGGCAAGGTTATTTTTTGCTTTTTTTTAATTATTTTATTTTGCTCAAAATTACTTAAGTAGTAAGTACCTACCTAGTCACGCTCTTGCTTCAAACTCAAGGTAGGCTTTTACTACTACCAACCCATTTTCGTAGCAATGAAAAATCAAAGAAGGCGCATCTAAAACGACTTGTTTCATATGATATGACACGTCACTGATTAGAAGATAGGTACATAGATGTTGATGAAACCATGATCACAAAGATTTTAAAGTTATTTGAATTAAAAATGTTCGTATTCACGATAACAATTTATTTGTACAAATTCAATCTGAAACTTTCCAAGAATGTTTCGTCGGTTTTTGTTTGTTTTTGTTTTCGTTTTGTTTAATTAATTAATCTATTCAAATGTACAGTCGGCAACAAAATAAGATTTTACTGTATTGACAAGTCGCGGCGAAAGCGCGTCGCTATAGCGCTGTAACCACAGAATAGGCGATAGTCACAAAGAGCATACATACATCATAGCATCATTGATGATTTTGTTTCGATAAAAGGCATTGAAATCAAAATTTCCACACATATCTTCACGGTTGTACCAAGTTTAGGTACTATTTAATTGAAAATCGTTACGTATAATACATACTTATTTAAAGACATTATGCCGCCGGCAATATTAATATTATGTTATATGCCGTTTACGCTAGTACGGTCATGTCTTGCCATGGCGCAGATTAGGAAGACCCAAGAAGTGCTGGCTAACATACGGGATGCCATAAATTGAGCGAAGTGAAGACATAAGATCAGGAAAGCGGACCCCAGGCTCCCGAGAGACATGAATGAACATCAATATTATTGACAATTATCGTGTGAGTAGGTAGGAGTAGTTTAGAAGCCAATATCCCTTCAATATCCTGCTACTCACCTCTCAAACTAGATCGAACTCAAATAGTAGGTAATACTCATGCAGCTATCTAAAGTTACTTAGTAGAGCAATGCACGAGAGACCTCTGACAGTCGCATAGTAATCTGAATATTGGCATAAGTGTAGCAGTCGGGGTGAGGGCCTCTGCAGACAACTGATAATAATCTAGCTAATAAGTATGCTATAATTTTCTGATATTTATTACTGATATACTCATAGCAAAAAAAGATGGCGCTCAATAGGAATCTATAGGCAAACAATAGATATGTGTTTGAAAGAGCCGAAAGAGTAATTTCTTTCTGTTCGGCGCTGGCAGCGCAGTGATGACAATTCGGCTTTATATCGATAAGTTCGTGTCGATAAGTTCGTATTGTACTCCGGAATGGAAATGAGAGACGTGTGACTTATTCGAAATACATTTAATGACTACTTCTTACTCTTACAGTGTTCTACAATTTATGGACTTACATACTACATCACCCTTCTTATTTGAAAAAAAAAAATATACTTATTTGTTTTTTTTTTTTTTGGTTTCTTTTTTTTTTTAATTTTCCCTTTTTTTTCAATTAAAATAACATTATAAGCTAGAATAATAATCAAAATACAGAATTGTTTAGTTAATTTAATAGGTCATAGTAAACAATGTTAGTTTAACAATGAAAATCTTTTTTATTTAAACGTAAAAAAAAAATTGAATAAAATATATATACTTTATACGGTCCGTTATACAATTTATCCATTTTATTAGCACTTTCGTTCTTTAATAAAATTAAATAATTTTTCTTATAAGTAATCGGGCGTATATTTTTATCATACATATGTTTCCTATGTTTCTTACTATCTATTAATCTTTTTCTAGCATCCTTATGCGCTAATTGAAGTCTATATTTTAATTCTAAAGCATAGTTATCTACGTTGTACACATCTTTTAATCTACTAGGAATATTGCATGGCTTACCAAAAACAAGTTCATACGGCGTATACTTTGTTGCTGTGTGTACGGTCGTATTAAATGAGAAACACCAAAAGGGTAACCAATAACTCCAAGTGTAAGTATGTTCTTCACATTGAATACGCCAAAAGTTTCGCAGGGTTTTATGTGTGTTTTCTAAAGCTCCTATGCTTTGATGATGGTAAGCTGTGGAGTTAATTTTGTCTATCTCTAATAACTTACATATTTCCGTCATAGTTGAAGACATAAACTCCGCTCCTCGATCTGTTGCAATTATTTTCGGCACGCCATACCTTAATATAAAATTACTAACTAAAGATCTCGCTACTACAGCTGTTTCCTTTGTTGGGAGAGGGTACGCCTCCACATACTTTGTTAGCTCACATTGGATAGTGAGTACATACTTATTACCTGATTCGTCCATGTCGAGTGGGCCGACAAGATCTAAAAAGATCTTTTCGAATGCTGAGCTTGCCGTGGTTGTTATCACCAAAGGTTCCTTGTAACTAGGTGAATGCTTCATTACTTGACACTTAGTGCACTTACTTACAAAATTTCTCACGTCGTTTTCAAGTCCTGGCCAGTAGTACTTACCTTTAATGTTGTTCACCATTCGTCGAACGCCGGCATGTCCGCTCGAAGTTAACAAATGATAGTCGTTAAGTATGACTGTTTTTTCGTCTTTATCAATAATTCTCCTTACATTTCTTAATATATGAATTTGCGGTCCGGACCATTTATTTCTACCACTTATTTCTTCACATAATTCTTTTATAAATAACTCGTTATTTTTTTCTTTTATTATACAAATTTCTTTTACATTTATTTTGTTACAAAAATCACTCAAAATATTCACAAATACGTCTCGCGTGATTTGCGACATAAAATTGAGGTTAATGTAAATTATCAGCTGATTTTCTACATATGCTAAACATTTTTCCTCTTTACTTATTAATTGGCTTTCTCTTAGTTTATTTAACTCTTTTCCTTCTATAGATTTCATTTCTACCGAGTCAATTGGTTTTCTTAATATCTCCGCGATTTTTGGTTGATCAGGCCATAAATCAGTGGGTTTACTAGGAAAATCCAATGAGCTCCCTTCATCTTTTAATCTATTTTCTTCACATATTTTCTTACTCTGAGCTCGTGTTGTCACTAAAATATTTTCATTATATTTTTTCAGGTCGTCTGAAGTTAAAGTTACTCTACTTAGCGCGTCTGCTATCATATTATCTTTTCCTTTTATGTAAACAATCTTATAGTCATATTCGTCTAAGTATAAACGGAATTTTAATAATCTACTGGATGGGTCTTTTATACTAAATAAATAAATTAAAGGTTTGTGGTCTGTCATAATTGTAAATTTCCTTCCAAATAAATATGGTCGAAAGTATTTGACACTCCATACTACTGATAAAAGTTCTTTTTGGATTGTCGGATAGTTTAACTCAGCTTTATTTAAAGGTCTGCTCGCATATGCGATAGGTTTTAGATTTTTGTTACATAAAACTGATCCTATAGCTATTCCTGACGCATCTGTCTGAAGTATGAATTCGTTTTCTGTCGAAAAATCTGGATACTGTAAAATGGGTGGGGAAATTAGTGCTTGTTTCAAAATTTCAAATGATGTTTGGCATTTTTCTGTCCACTCAAATTTTATATTTTTCTTACAAAGTTTATTTAATGGAATTGTGATATCTGCAAATCGGGAAATAAACTTTCGATAATAATTACACATTGCTACGAAACGACGTACCTCATCTGAATTTTTCGGTGTTGTATAATTTTGTATGGCCTTTACCTTTTCAGGGTCTGGTAAAACACCATCAGCAGTTACAACGTGACCTAGATATAATAGTTCTTTCTTACAAAATTCACATTTTTTCGGATTTATTTTTAAATTTACTTTTCTCAATCTTTCAAGGACATTAATTAAATTTTGATTATGTATTTCAAGGTTTCTGCCGAATATTACAAGGTCATCCATGTATATAATGCATTTTTCAAAATTTAAACTTGACATTGCTATTGACATGACACGAGAGAACGCACCTGGGCTTATTTTAAGTCCCATTGGTAGGCGCTTCATTTGGTACTGTCCTGAGCTAGTAGTGAAAGATGTTACGTTCCTGCTTTGTGGTTCAAGGTCAACTTGATAATAACTTTGACTCAAATCTAAATGACTAAAATAGGTACATCCTGATAGTGAATCTATTATTTCTGTAATGTTGTGCAGTGGGAATTTATCATCTTGTATTGACTCATTTATTTTTCTGTAATCTATAACCAATCTCCATTTCTTTTTATTGTCATCAGACTTTTTTGGAATAAGAAGTATAGGGCTATTCCATTCACTGTTAGTCGGTTCGATGATATCATCTTGTAGCATTTGCTTAATTTGTTTATCAATTTCAGTTTTTGTTGATTGCGGTAACCTGTATGGTTTTGTGTAAATGGGTTTCGCATTTGATTTTAAATTAATTGACTGATTCATTATATTCGTGGTACTTAATTTATCACCTTCTAACTGAAAAACGTCTGCGTATTTTGCGCAAATAGATTCAATAGTTTTTTGTTCATCTGGCTGTAAATAATTTAACTTTAAAGTTGACAAAAGTAGTTTCACTCTGTCTGCGTTCGTTTGTGTTGGGCTATACTGGCATACAATGTAATCGCACAAATGTTCTAATTCGGGTTTAAAAAGTGGTAAGTTAACATCTTCTTCGCTTGTATTTAAAATTTTTATCGGAATTATGCCATTTCTTGGTTGCACTATACTTCCTGCCAAAAAAATGTGTTCTGTCAATTGTGTTGGTATAACTACATAATCATCTTGTGAAATTGATTGTAAAGGAATAATATGTATTGATTCGCTTCTACGTGGTATTAATAAATTTTGATAGTCGTTATTTCGATATATTTTCGTTATGAACTCTACTTGATTGTTCTGTAATATCGACAAGTTATTCGATAAGTCTATGTTTGCGTTATAAGTTCTAAGGAAATCTAAACCGATAATTCCATCCGCCTGGCATGGCATGTCATTTAATACATGGAACCTAAATGTAAACATTGCTGATTCGTTGTAAGTTGGTTTCGAATCAAAGTCCCATTGTAACGTTAAATCAGCTAATTTATTGGAATTTATGTTACCTCCTATGCCTTTGATTGTTATGTTATTACTTTGTAACTTAATATAATGTGGGATTTTATTTTTATTTATTACGGATAAAGTTGCACCTGTATCGATTAAAAACGAACATATTTTGTTCCCTACTCTAAATTTAACGCAATCTAGTCCTTGGCATGTTAATATTTTATGCTCGAAAAAACGTACTAAGGTTATTCAACTCGCGATTTTCGGATACACTTTCTACCTGGTGTTCTTGTTGGTCAGCTACGTATGCTCTATGTTGTTGATTGCCACGACCATAATATTGCCGTGATTGACCTCTAAATCCGCGTACGTAACCTGTTGGTGACTGAAACCTTGGTATACCATTACCTGGTCCTCGACGGTAGAAGTTATTTGCTCTACCTCTGTAGTTTGTATTACCGTTTGTGGATCTGGCATATCTATGATAGTAATTAGTATTATTATTACCTCTATAATATTGACCTCGGTTGTAGAATCCATGGCCGCGATTATATTGCCATCTTCCTCTGCTCCTTGGCTTACCTCGTAAATGCATTACCGCTTGTTCTGCTGACTGGGTTGGCTCCTCGTCTTGGGCTGCACGAATGGCATCCTTCAGCTGCTGGTAATCACGGGCTGCTATGATCGTTCCAAGTCTTCTGTTTCTCAGGCCATCTGAAAATCGTTTTATTGCGAACTTTTCATTTATCGGTTGTAAAACGTCACTAGCAGCTTCGTTGTCGTTTGCTTGGGATATAGTTAAATTTATAAATAGCTCTTCTAATTTATTACCGAACTAGCTGTGCCCGCGACTTCGTCAGCGTTTTTCGGACTACCTACCCATCGCTGTGCAAAAGTCTACACTTGAACGGACGATCAGGGAAGTCTGTTGCTGAGCAGAAGAGAATCATGGCAGAGTCTATTTAAGTGTAGATTTTTCACAGCGCAGCGGTAGGTAACGTGTTGCATGCTTATTCACATTACTTATTATAAGAAGTAGCCTTTATCGAAAATGTAAAAAAAATCAAAACCCGACTTCGAAAATAAGGTCAAAACAATAAAAATAAGCTCTCCTACATACAGTGCAACCGACTTATCTGTTATGTAAGCTAAAGTCGGGCAGCTTAACTACATGATATCTTTTTTTTTACGTGGGTAATGCGCCTTATGCACCGTCAGGCCACTCTCGTTGGGCTCCCTACAATAGGTTTATAATCTAAACCCCCATGGTGTCCCTCGCTCCACAAGGGTCGAGGCCAGTGAGAATTCCTCATGGACTACATCCCGACAACGGCGGCCTTTCCAAGCCTCATCTCTGCCTCTGCCCGATAGACAATCCCTCTCCATCTCCCCTCCCTCGGCACGATCACGCCATCGTCTCGAGGTCCCCAAAGCCGGTGATAAAGCCCCCCACCGAGTTCACCACCAGAGGCTGAAGTGATTTTTTATAGTGGTTGTCTTCCACGCGGCCCCTTTCTTGCGGAAAGGACCCCCGAGCCCGCTGACGCGGGATTACGGAGCCAGGCCAGGCAAGCCCGGTTTCCCACGTCGTGCGTCTCTTAGCTTGCAGCTACTGAGTCCCCTCACAACGGCAAGGTGGGCGACCATCTGGAGGGTAAAACGTAACGTCGTGTCCGGGACTCGGGACTCGAACGCGCAGCCCTCGAATCGGAAACCATCACTCTGCTCGGCAGGCCACCGTTCCTTAAAAAGGGAATGCGGTCTGTGATTCGAACGCGGAACCCTCGACTCGGAATCCACAACTGCCATCGTGCCACGTAAACTACATGCAATCTGCATCTACCCAGTAAAACTGCCCGATTACAGCTATATTTTTTAATCATTTTTATTGCATTTTCGACTGCTACTAAAAATTATCAAAATTGTAACCGTAACTTTAATCACTGAGGGACTTTTGAGAAGGTGGTTTCAGGGGGTCCATCAATTTGTACTTAGTTCTTTATAAGCCGATTCTATTGATGGAAGTCCAAAAATTAGTAATTTACAGCATTATGGGATGCTATTCTGCTTATCATTCCGAAGGTTCTCATCAGATCTTCACCAACAATTTATGGGACCAACTCGGGACTCTCACTTTCCAAATAATAAAAAAAGAATGTTCGAAACCGGACTTTATTTGCCGGAGTACGGTGTGAACATATTCACATACAAAAAGCCATCAATATGCGGGTAGAATTGAGCAGCTCCTCTTTTTTTTAAAGTCGGTTAAAACCAGCCATTATAAAAAAATTCCGTATGTCCGAAGGATCCGGATATGTGGAGAGACATAGGTATACGGTATTTTAGGAATTTCCTGCAAAAAAACTGGATATCCGGTTTTTTTTATTTTCGACCGGATATCCGGTTAATCATGTGTTGATTCCACACAACATACTTCTTCAATACAACATTCAAACGAATTAGGTAAAAACAGAAAAAACACTTTATCCGGATAACCGGATAAAATATCCGGATAAAAAGTATCCTATATGTTAATCGGGGTCTAAATCTATCTGCGTACCAAATTTGGTCAAAATCGGATAAGCCGTTTCTGAGATTAGCGGGCACAAAGGTATAAGGTGGGACCAAGTAAACGACTGTGTTGACTGAAGATATGATTTATTCTAATTGAAATTAATGTTACAATATAGCTCGCTTCTTAATTAGGATACATGCTTACAGTGCTAACTGGGTACATACACTACACGACCCTTCTTAAAAAAAAATAAAAAATACAAAGTAGTTTTTTTTTTATGAATAATAAGGTTTTGTTCTGTTTTTGTGTACAATTTCTTCTTTATCATTTTTCTTGATTTTTACATTTGGTGACATATCTGATATAACTTTATAAGGTCCTAAATAAACATTATCAAATTTACTACATATTTCATTTTTAACAAGCAACAAATCTCCTTCTTTATAAGTAATTGGTTTCAAATATGTATCATAAGTACATTTTCTAACTTCTTTACTTTTTAGTAAATTATTTTTAGCTTCAAGCTGTGCTTGTTGCAGTCTATATTTAAGTTCTAAAGGATAATTATCACTATTATATAATGGATCTACATGATCGCTTATTAAATTACTAGGTATTCTACATCGCCTACCAAATACAAGTTCATACGGTGTGTATTTCGTTTCTGTGTGAACAGAGGTATTATATGAAAATGACCAAAACGGAAGCCATTTACTCCAATATCTAGGATCATTATCACATTGTATTCTAAGGAAAGCATTCAATGATTTGTGGGAATTCTCCAACGAACCTATTGATTCATGATGATATGCTGTGGAAGAAATTTGATTAATATTCAAGAGTTTACATACCTCTTTCATAGTCGTCGAGATGAATTCTGTCCCTCGGTCAGTGGCTATTTCTCTGGGTATTCCATATCTTAATATAAAATTCTCTACAAAAGCCTTAGCTACACTTACGCTATCCTTAGATTCTAGTGGATATGCTTCTACATACTTACTTAATTCGCACTGTAGTGTGAGTATATAAGAACAGTTATAGTAATCCTTATCTAGGGGTCCTACAATATCTAAAAAAATCTTATCTAAAGCCGACTCTGCAGTAGTCGTTATTGTCATAGGTTCTTTAGTACGTAAGGAATGTTTCTGCTTTTGACACTTGTCACACTTCTTTACGAACTTTCTTACATCTTCGTCCATATTACTCCAATAATAATATCGTTTTATATTATTTAGCATACGTCTCATACCGGCATGTCCACTACTTGGAAGTATGTGGAAGTCGTTAAGTATAACCTTTTTATCATCATCGTCATTTATTTTCACTATAGTATCTTTAAGTACATTTACCCTGAGCCCAGTATAATTATTATTATTCTTTACTTCATCTAATATCCATTTTATATATTTTTTATTTTCATCTTTCTTGATTATACATACTTCACTTACATTATTTCGTCTACAAAATAACTCGAACTCTCTCACGAAAACGTCTCGCGTTGAACATGATCGAGAATTCGGATTAATATAAATTATCGATTTAGTTGTACAGTAAGCAAAACAATCTGTTTGTACCGTTTTTTCATCAACTTTTATTCTTTTTCCATTCTGATGTACCACTAACTCCGTACAGTTCCTTGGTTTTTTAAGTACTTCTACGATCTTCGGTTGATCAGGCCGTTGATCTGTCGAAATATCATCGACCAAGTCTTTGTCTCGTACTGTCTCATTTTCCTTTCTTGCCATACTCCTAGTCATAACATTCACTACTTTCAAGCTCATCTCTTTCAAATCATCTGATGTTAGTACTATTCGCGATAAAGCATCTGCTGCACAATTATTCTTTCCTTTCACATATTCTATCGTATAGTCATATTCTTCCATAATCAATCTGAATTTCATTAATCTACTTGTTGGATTATTCATACTAAACAGATAAACTAGTGGTTTGTGGTCTGTCATAAATTTGAATTTTTTACCGTAAAGGTATGGTCTAAAGTATTTAACTGACCAAACCATTGCTAGCAGTTCTTTTTCAATTGTTGGGTAATTTAATTCGGCTTTATTTAATGAACGACTGGCATAAGCCACTGGTAAGTTATCTTTATTACACAAAACTGAACCAATTGCGAATCCAGATGCATCTGTATACAAAATGTATTGATTATCTTCAGCAAAATTTGGGTATTGCAATATTGGGGGTTCTATTAGTGATTGTTGTAATTTTCGAAAAGCATTCTCACATTCATTTGTCCATGCAAAATTACTATTTTTACGGCAAAGTTTATTTAAAGGTAATGTTATTTCTGCAAAATTCGGTATAAATCGCCTATAATAATTTGCAAACGCAACAAAACGTCTAACATCATCTGGATTTTTTGGAATAGGATAACTTTGAATTACTCTTATTTTTCCTGGATCTGGTTGAATACCTTTATCGGAAACTACGTGACCTAAATATAATAGCTCTTTCTTTAGAAATTGACATTTTTCAGGGTTTACTTTTAGATTAACTTTACGTAATCTTTCAAAAATATCTATTAGGTTTTTATTATGTTGCTCTAGATTCCTTCCAAAGCAAATTAGATCATCTAAATATACAATACACTTATCATAGTTTAAACCTGACATTGCTACAGTCATTAGTCTACTAAATGCACTCGGGGAACTCTTAAGTCCCATTGGTAGCCTTTTCATTTGATACTGCCTATCAGTCGTGAATGCTGTGTATTTTCTACTGGATGGTTCTAGCTTTAATTGATAGTAACTTTGGCTAAGATCTAGATGAGAAAAATAAACTGCTCCCGACAATGAATCGAATATTTCTACAATGTTGGGTAATGGGAACTTATCATCCTTTATTCTTTCATTCAACTTTCGGTAATCAATCACAAGACGCCATTTCTTTTCGCTCATACTATCTGCTTTCTTAGGTACTAAAAGTACAGGGCTAGACCATTCACTCTGGCTTTCTTCTATTATATCATCCTCTATCATTCTCTTAATTTGTCTGTTTATTTCTGATTTCTGACTATGCGGCAATCTATATTGTTTTACATACGATGGAACGACATTATCTTTAATCTGTATAGACTGTTCATATAAATTCGTAACTCCTAACTTATCTCCTTCTACAAAGAACACGTCTGAATATTTGGCACAAATATTTTCTATGCTAATTTGTTCCTCTCGATTCAAATGATTTAATTTTAAAATAGAAAATATTTTTTTTACTCTGACTGAAGTTACTACTTCTTTCTCAAATGTACAAATGTTATAATTTTCTAAATCGGAATGTTCTATACTAAAATAACTTAATTGAATATCTTGGTCTCGTGTATTCAATATTTTTATTGGAATTTGTCCATTAGTAGGGGTCACTAAAGTACTTGCCAAAAATATTCCGTCACCTAATTCTTTTGGATGTATTACGCTATCGTATGTCAAATGCGTTTTTACGTAATGGATTGATTCGCTTCGTGATGGTATCGTTATAAAATTAAATCCTAGCTGACCGGTATTTAAAGGTAGTACAACTGTGTTATTTGTTGTTTCATTTTTTAATTTCAACAAGTTGTGTTCATAGTCAATGTTACATTGAAATTTCCGGAAAAAATCTAAACCTAATATACCATTTGTGCGACATGGCAACTCTTTGAAAATGTAAAATTTTTGTAGAAATTCTTTATCACCTGAGCAAAGTTTTAAAAATAAATATCCCTCTGAATAAACATATCCACCTATACCTTTTATTCGGATTCTCTCTATATGGTATGGAATGCAATGCTTGACCAAAACGTCGAGCTTGACAACCGACAATGAGGCACCGGTGTCAATTAGCCAAGTGTAAGGTACGTCTGATATGTAAAATGTAACCGAACTTAGATTGTTACAATTATTATTAAAATGATTATGCCCGAAAAAACAAATTATGAGTTTCTGTTTGTTGATTTGTGCTAGAATTTTGTTCTTCATTGTTTGATTGCGCTACGTTTACCTGATGACCACTGTTTTGCCAACTAAATCCACGATTGTTATTGCCTCTAGTATAAAATCGACCATGTCCCCTACCATGAGTCTGGTTTCTCGAATTGTTCTCGAATCGATTATTTTGGTACAAATTGGCGTTGTTGTATTTTCCACGTCCTCTCGACTGGCCTCCAAACGAACTACGCGCTGTGTACGAATTTCGGCCTCTCTGATGGAAATTTCTATTATTATGGAAATTCGACCTACCTCTTCCTCGATGATATGACAATACCTGGCCTTGTGAATCCTGTGTTCCCGTTGAGTGTAACTCTTCATCCAGCGCTCCTTGAATTGCCTCCTTCAGTGATTTATAGTTCCTAGAAGCTACAATAATACTTGTCCGATTATTTCTTAAGCCATCGGAAAATATTTTAATCGCATTTTTCTCATTGATAGGCTTTAGCACGTCATATTTACTTTGATCGCCATTGGCTTGAGAAATAGTCAAATCGACAAACATCTCCTCTATATGCTTACCATAATCCTCGATACCCATCCTGTTTTGCTTCGCGAGCTGCAGTCTTTTCTGAATAGTAGTATCAGATTTTTTTGACAAAAGATACTGCCTCATATCTGTTAATAGCTCTGAAACAGACGAATAAGTTTCGGACATACGCAGTTTAGCGCTCTCCGACAATCTCGATTTTAACACAAAAGTAATCAATGATTGCTTTCCATTATTTTCTATCATTTGATCGTACATTTCGATATTAGAGATTAATTGTTTTGTAACCTTTTCGTCGTCATTCATTAATGGTAATAAGGATACCGCGGTTTTTAAGTCAAAACGCTCCATGTTTTCTGTCTTGGTCTCTACTCTAGTTTCTTTACATAATTCCGTAATTTTTTTGTAATATGTTTTAATGTTACTACTTAAATTTTCTATATTTTCTATATCAGAGGTCTTAATTTTTCCCTCAGAAATTTCCTTTTCAATTATTTCCTTTACTTTATAATACTCGTCATACAATAAATTCGTCAAAGTTAGTTTTTCTTCTCTTATTTTTTCAGTTCTACGTGTTGGTCCGAGCTTAACAAGATTTTCTTTAATTGATTTTATGTTCTCATGTAATTCTTTTAGTCGTAAGGCCATAACAAAAATATTTTTTACTCGATTAAATAAGAGTTAAACTCACCTGATGTATTAATTATGATCATCATATTAAATGTATGTGGGGAAATTACGTTCTATTTTAAAGTCTCTATATAGTCTCTAATAAGTCAGTTTTCTCTTATAAATTTCACATTTTACTAACTTTTCCACTCACTTTCACTACACTTTTTTTTTTCTTGATGGAAAAATACAAAATCCTAAATCACATGCAGTTAGACAACTTCGGGTGTAGCTGGTGCAGGGCGGCGCGGGCGGCGTAACGAATAACGTAGGGAAAAGTTATTCATCTCCCTTTGTATCCACTCGTTATGACAATTCTTATAATAGCGATGTAGCATATATAAGACTCCCAAGATGATCACGGCGCAGATGACTTCCAGCAGGATATTTGTGGTGCTGACGTGTACCATGAGCTGGTCTGCATTAGCGGTGTTACTTCCTCCGGCTGCATTTTGGGCGATTATCACCTCCTCTTTTTCTTTAGAAACTGTTTTCCCCATTTTCACAAATTACGTTTTGTAGGTAGATAATATATAACATTGTATTTTTCGTGAAACTATTCACTAATTTAATCTTTCATTTTTATTATTTTTCACTTAGTTATGATGTTTAATTATAAAGTCACTGGTACAAAGTTCATTGTTCGTATTTGGGCAATGGAATGCACTAGCCAAACGCGAACGCGGGCAGGGTCGCCATATAAGGTGGGACCAAGTAAACGACTGTGTTGACTGAAGATATGATTTATTCTAATTGAAATTAATGTTACAATATAGCTCGCTTCTTAATTAGGATACATGCTTACAGTGCTAACTGGGTACATACACTACAAAGGCACACACAAACAGACAAACAGATAAACAGACAAACAGACAAACAGACAAACAGACAACCAGAAAAATAGAAAAATAGGTTCTACTGCGTTAATAGATACCCCTACAATTTATCTTTTTTTTATATCTTCCAAAAACAGACACCGTTAAGTTACGATTTTATTATATGTATAGATATAGATTCAGTTATACTCAAGTCATATTGTGATAATTTATTCATTTGCATAAGTAATTAATTTGGTGACTTTTTTGTCAATAGATATGATTTTATGTCTGTAATTAAAGAAATCGTACTAGAATAAATTGTTTTTAACTTTAATTTTGCTAACTTTGATAATCGGGTTTTTAGCACAAAAGTAATCAGCATTTGTTTATCTGCTGCTGCTGTTAAACAAGAATCGTACATTTCTATACCTTGGATTATTTTTTCCGTGGTTTCTTCGTTGCCATCCATTACCGGTATTAGTGAACTTGCCGCTTTCAAATCGAAATTTGCCATGTTGTCTGATGTTTTAGAGCCACTGACTGTAACTTAATATTTTTACATAAGTTTCCTCTATTGATTTACATAAATTGTCAATTAATAGTCCTGAATATTCAGTAGTCAAATGTCAAATGTTACTTCTAACGCGTTAATACATATTTTATATGAGTCATATAATTCTTTTGCTTTTCTAATTTTTATTTGACCTTTTTCTTTCAAACGTCTCTCTGGACCTAATTTTCTAAGACTTACTCTGATATAATCCAGTTCTTTATCTATGTTGTTTTTCCATAGATCACACTTATTAAAATTAAAATTAATCACTTAAAGTTCTTAAATGTTCTTACAAACTTTCTGTACTCACGACGACGAAAAGATAGTTATTGTTTTTTTTTTTTCACTTCACTTAATGTTTTTCACTTAATTTTTATTTTTTATTTTGTATTGTACCTATTTATTTTATTTTTTCAAAAAAAATAATCGAGTAGGAAATATTTTTAAAGAGGACATTTCTTCAAGGGACCTATTTTTAAGTGGGCATTTCTTCTGGGGACCTACTAAGAGGGCATTTCTTCTGGGGACCTACGCTTACTCCATCATTGTGCTTCCTCGTCCGCAGGGCGGCCTCGTCTTCGTGTTGACAGTCTTTCTTGTAATCTTCTTATGAATTCCGCCTGCAACCCTTCATTCATTCCATCTCGCACCCATGCACTGTGGCAGTTCTTGTATTTCTTGTAAATGATGTATAGTATTGCTCCTGAACATATCGCTAACACCACTGCTAGGAGGATCGTATTATTTTGTATGTGTTCCGACGCATCCGTGCTATTTTCTCGTCCCTGTTGTGTTATCACTGTTTCCTTATTCTCGCAAACACATTTACTGTTTTCCCATTTTGGTGTGTACTACACGATGCACTCTTTTTTCATTTAAAGTTTATTAAAACTGTTCACAAAGTCACTCTTATCGCGGTAGTCGTGCTCAAAATTGCTAACTGGACACATTCTCGCGTCGCGACACTGGCAGGGTCGCCATGTACTATATTAATATTATGTATTGTACTCCGGAATGGAAATAAGAGACGTGTGACTTATTCGAAATACATTTAATGACTACTTCTTACTCTTACAGTGTTCTACAATTTATGGACTTACATACTACACGTCCCGTAAAAGAGGAATGAGAAATAAAACAACATACAACTTCCTAACATCTGAGCGACGTTCCCGGTTGTATCCTTCTCGGGAGCCCGGGTTCCGCTAAAACCCCAAATTATTTGAGGTCGACGCAGTATATAAGTCTTCATTGACCATACCTACTGCAAATAGATTTGGTAATATTTTTATAGTCGACTTTCTGCCTGTCTGCCCCCCTTGGGAGCATGCATTTTATCCGCCACTGCGCGGGGAGAACTCCAGGTTTTCTAGTGTCTGTCGTTGCCTTTTACGACACTCACGGGAGGGATGGGGAGCCCTACCTACTCTATGCCTGCCGGCACAAAAAAGGGTTTAAAACAAAAAAAGTTAAAAGCTAAAGATGACAAGAACTATATAATCTATCTGCCGACAGAAGTATTGTTACTTTGAAATATTTCTAGTTAACCTGCAGTTTGTGATAGCACTTAAGTTACAACAATTCGCATTTCATTAGGGAATATAATACTCGGGTTTATTTCTAAATTGGAATGACATTATCCAGAGAGTAAACTCGATCTTTATTTTTAGCTTGGCTGTGTTCGCTCAACTCTCGACTCAAACTACATTGTACAACTATATTGGCCTAGTTAGATGATTGTTTGTTTGTTTGAATGTTTGTGTCAATCACGCAAAAACAGCTAGACGGTTTGGCTGAAATTCAGCAGACAGGTAGTTTATAACCTTTTTTTACGTTAGAAAATCGCTTGACCGTCTGGTCTCTCTCGGGGAGTCTCGATGTGTGGGGTGGGTCCCCAGGCTTGTGATGGTAGAAGAGTATCTTCTTCTTTGTCCTGGCCTCAGTTCAGTTGGGGTCGGGCCTCCTTGTACGTTTGCGCCAGGTCTTTTGATCCGCTAAAACAGATCCCTGACGGTTGCCCCTCGGGGTGGCCTGACGGTACAGCGGACCCCTCTCTTTATACCCCTGCTGGCCACAGTTGGGGACGCTATAACATATCTATTACTATTATAAAGCGGAAGAGTGTGTTTTTTTTGTTTGTTTGTTTTAACGCACTAATCTCAGGAACCACTGGTCCGATTTAAAAAAATATTTCGGTGTTGGATAGTCCATATTGAGGAAGGCTATAGGCTACTTTTGATCCCGATATTCCCACGGGATCGGGACTTACGCGGGTTAAACCGCGGGACGCAGCTATAATATATATATGCGTAGGTTTAGAGAACTGGTTCCCGTAGGGTTCCTGGGTTGTCATGGCTGGGCTATAGTAGGCGAGTATTCTCACTAAAACAGTGCCATGCCAGATCCCGCCTCAAATTAAAAAAAAAAATAAAAAATTAAAATTCATTTATTTCAGGCAAGTATACACCCAATAAAATGTCAAAGATAAAATTAAAAGAAAGTAAATAATAAGTCATTAAAAAATCAAATACAAAAATCTAAAATATACGTACCTACATAAAAAAAAAATCTTTCAAATATAGCAGGTATTAAAATAATTTAAAAAAAAAGGTATTAAAATAAAAAAATGTCAAAAATATTAAAATGTCATAAGATATTAAAAAATAAAAATTAAAAGTAAGTCAATAAACCAATAATACTAATACTAGTCATTATTCACACAATTCAAAATTTTAAAATATGGGACAAAAAATAAATAGGTAATTAAGAAAAAAAAAAATTATTTGTTTTTTATTTCAGGCTAGAATCTTTCTAAGAACATCGGCGAGTTTTAGCGGCGAGGTAGTTTATAACCTAACTTTATTTCTACGAACGAAAAACAAAACGAAATAAAATCTTTCATCCGTCCTTCAAAACCGTCAGAAAATAAAATATTCCGTCGCGACGGACGGATGGATAACAAATTTTCTTCTGGAATTTTCGTTTTCGTTTTTCGTTCGTAGAAATAAAGTAGAGGCCCTGGATTTAAATTTGTTAATCCATGTACTAATTTATTACATGTTATTCATGTTATGTAAGGATACTTTTTATTTAGGT
The DNA here is from genome assembly GCA_958496205.1 of Idaea biselata. Lineage (NCBI taxonomy): Eukaryota > Metazoa > Arthropoda > Insecta > Lepidoptera > Geometridae > Idaea > Idaea biselata. Next base: position 5,221,790 of record OY292402.1, read on the forward strand.
ATTCCCATGAGGTAAACCCGCGGGGCACAGCTAGTCGGTACCTTAAATAAAATACCTACATTGTTCTCTGTTGGATGATAGACTGGTGCACTTAGCTTTTCCGGTCAAGTTATAAATTTATCCACCTAAAATCCGAGCTAAGATGAGTGAATTCCCTGTTGGGACACAATTAGGATCTAGTCTAGAATATTGAATTGAGTCTGGAATTCACCGGAAATAGTCCATTCGGGTTGTTACAGTTACGAACTATTTTTGACTTTTTGTACGAATTCAAACAATTACATAGAACAGGGCCAGATTTTTGCAAGTCAAGTAAAATAGAGTTATTTCTACCGGTACGGGTACCTAGCCACGGCAAATGAGATTAATTAAGTAAACTGCGTCAGCTGACGCACTAGCGTGAACACGTACTGCACTGCGAGTTTCTAGCTCATTTTTCGACTACGCAATGTTAGAATATACCGCATCTTCCTTTATTTGTTTTTATCTAAGTTTCTACGGTTTTCTTTTTGTGGAAAATTGTGTCGTAAAAGAAAGTTATGCATCCAATAAGCTTCTGATGATTTTAGTCGAAGAAGTTTGCTCATCTTTATAACTCTTTCGATCTCTGAGTTTAAAATTCGATTCATGAATTTTTAAATGTCTAAAAGAAGATCGTTCGACGAAAGAGTTTTCATTAAGTCATTCGTTTCATAGAACTTTGTACGAAAAACTTTTAAACTTATTTGAAAAGGGAACTCGGTTTGAATTCGATCATAAAACTAAAACATAGATTCTCAAACTTATTTTGTCCATCGCATCGCCCACTTTAAGAATTTGTATTCTTCTAAAGTCGCTTAATCTTCTAACTATCTGTTACAAACTTAGAAGTGGAGCCACGATTTTTTTTTTTTTTATTATATTATATTTTATTACAGTCTAAAGATAGGATAGGTATGACCTTCTATTTCTGAGTTTATGAATGAAGAACGTTTCAATTTCAAACGAGTAACACCACTTGCTGTAAAATTGACTGAGATTCCAAAAGTATTGTTTTAGGGATTCGCATGGTAATCTAGGGCTTTCGAATAAATACGAATTGAAACACTGAAAACTCTGATAATTTATTCTGGTTTTATTTTAGTTCAACTTATGTACTAGTGGCTACTGCTCCCTAAAAGCCCTAAAAGTACACAAGGGGGCGTCATCGCCCACGTTGGGAAACTATGACCTAAACCTAATAGGAGGATTTTTCATTCGTTTTTTTTTCTTGTTCAGGTCGTCCACCACCTAGAATAAGCTGGTACTCCGGTGAGACGCTGGTCGACGCTTCAGATGGGAACAGTGATATACCAAAAGTGAAGGAAAACGAGCTGTATCTGCCACTGACAAGGAATAATGCAGCCGACCTGTCCTGTAGAGCTAGTAACACGAAGTTAGCGCCCCCTATTGTCGCCAGTTTGGAAGTGGAGTTGTATTGTAAGTTGTTATTTATGTATACTCGTAAAAGGTTTATCTCGAATGGCTCTATAATATAGATTAAAATCACTGCCCAGATATAATGCTGGATTTCTATATTAGAAAACACAATCCGTTTACATCGACGATTCACAAAATTGTATCAAATGTTGCAAACAGTGTTGCTTTTATAGAGTGTAGTCATACTGTGGTTGTCATTTTTTTTACCTGAGTTTTTATATGGATAAATTATTTTTACGTTGATATAGGTGGAAGTTGGTCACTTTATTAGAAAATTAGCGTTAGTCTGATCCTGCAAGTGTACTATCAACTTTTAAAAGCCATCCAAACGCAGCGTAGGTCAGTTCATAGGCAGGCCTACCTTTGAATTGTTTGCCTTGTTAAAACAGTTTGGGCTCTGCTTTATGCCATCATGATAGGTACGACCTATGGGCGACTTGATCGCCATTTGATTTTAGGAAATCAGATAAGTAAAAAAAAGTGTAAATTGGTTTACTTTTCAGTGCCGGCCTATAACGTGTCAATATACTGGATATCCGGCACGGAAGGCGACTCCATCCAAGCCGGGAAACTAGCGGTAGTCAAGTGTACTGCGAGAGGGTCCTACCCCCAACCAGAGCTTAGCTGGATGCTGGACCATCGGCACTTGACGCAGCATACTAATCAGGTAAGTAAAAAAAACCATGAATGCAATTGTGTTTCTTTTTAAGAATTAGTGATGGTTCCTATAAGTATTTTGTTATATTATTATACCAACCTCCAATAAGTCCACCCAGTTTGGATAAATATATGTATCTTTTATTATACAATATTTTATGCGACAACATACATCACATGATAAAGCAAAATGGTATGAATTTATTGTGTCTTCTTCTCATTGTGGGTCGCGTTTCGAAGACTGTTATGTAGACTGAGATGAGTTTAATTTCATATCAGTATCGCAAAAACAGAAAAAAAATCTTAGAAGCTAAGATCACATCAAATCGAAGCCGCCATCTTCTGTGTTGCTGGCGGGTAATCGCCCTTCGGTCCACAAAGGTCGTCACTCGTCAGACTTGCTATCACGATCTCTCCCTCTTTGTTAAATTACAAAAATAGATTCCTTTTTGACTTCTAATAGATGTCTTGTATAATAGAAGCTATTACGAAATAAGTTAATTTAAGATACTTATCTGGTAAATGAAGTTTCTTAGCTACATTTAGGTATTATTATATCTTATTTTACTTCATTTAGGTACCTTTTCAATATCAGTAACCACCAAAATGTACGCCAAAATAAACTTATGTTAGACCTATCTTAAAATCTTCCAGTCTAGTGATTTCTAACAAAATAACAATCTCGAAAACGTATCTGAGACCTGAGACGTAAAACATTGGGGAATTGACATCAGCACGCTTAGCACACACGCGATCGACATTTTTTTTTTTATCGAGCGTCAATTTTTTTCACGATCTTGAGTCCTAAACGTGCTGAGGAACTGACTACGTTTACATTTGGTTTATATAACAATGTCGGGAGAAAACTCTTACAGGGTTAGACTCACCTTAGTATATGATTGTATAATATCTGTTTTGTAATGTCATTTCTCTTGTGTTCTGAATAAATTAAAGAAGTTTATATTTAGAGCGTACAAATTATAAAATGCACATTAAAAACCAACCGATTCCTATCTGATTTAATCATCTCTTCTTCCAGAGTTGGGACGAGTTCACTCGCACTGCAGTATCATTCTTAGAACTAAGTGCAGGTGTGAGTGACAATGGAGGGACCCTCGCCTGTCTCGCGACCAACCCTGCTCTGGCACCTACCTCGGCCTCTAAGGCTGACGTCATCAAACTTAATGTCACATGTAAGTGTATTCCTAGAGCTAAGTGCAGGTGTGAGTGACAAAGGAGGTACCCTCATCTGCCTCATCGTCCTGGGCATTTTGGACACCCAAGACGAGAATTAGAATATAATAATCATTTTTCTAACATTAAACATGAATTAAAGATCGTATCGTTTTCAAATTTCAGATAGTCCAATTCTAGAAATAACTAAGCTAGGCGACGGAAGTCAGAATGAGGTGGTGGAACTCGATCCTCTACACTTGGAGTGCGAAGCTCGAGCCAATCCGCCAGTACACAAGTTTATGTGGTATTTTAATGTAAGTACTTAACAGGACTGGACCTATTGAAATTTTGTACAGATCTTATGTCTTATATATTAATAGGTAGGTACTTACAAGACAAAATACGGGCCAGCCATACTAGTAGGTATGGCTGTACCTAATGTGACAAGAACTGCAATGCCAAAGTTAGAGACAGAAACAAAAGATAATAGAGCTAATACGGACCTTAGTACGTTGGCCGTATAACTGAGATTTTTTTTTAGAAAAAATGTATTTTTGGACAAAACAGTGTCTAAATTCAGCTAGAGTTAAAAATTCACTCTATTTGGCTATTGCTGATAAATTAACGTTGCATGCTAGAATCTACTAAGCCCTAAGTTACTTTTCATGCAAATATCCCTCGACTACTGGACTTTAAATCAGGTATTTCCATAGACTCCAACCATGTCATTAACTTGAATTGGCGCCAACGGAAGTATGTATTAATAATAATTAACTTTTACCTAGTTGTATGGTAACTACCTACCCAATTGGTCGGTATATTGATGTGAAAATGTCAGTCAACATTGTAAAGAAAAATGGGTCAACTTGATTGATGGATTTGAATTATTTATTGAGTGAAAAAGTTTTTTATATTATGTAGGTACCACTCTTTGAATCACATCACATTGTAGGTACTTAATGGGTCATTCTCATTTTCATTGGTAGAGGTACCTAGTTATAAGTCGTTATAAATACCGCATTCGTGAAATTTCATGATTCTGTATATTATACCTCTACCCTGCAGACGGCTTTGAGGTTGAAGTAGAAAATAAGCCATTATGTAATTTCCTGTTCCCATGACGACGAAATAATTAGGTATCGTCCATTTAGCTTTTCTAGGTTTAACTAAATTGGAAACCGTATTTAGCTTCAAATTTGAGTTCAAACTAAAAGCACAACAAAACCATCCCACTATGATACGAAAAAAAATCTTCAAACGAAATTTCACGAAAGTGGATTAGACTTCCGTAAAATTTCATCAATGATACGAAAAAATATCTTCAAATTTTACGGAAGTGGGTTAGACTTCCGTAAAATTTCGTAAATTTATCCTCGAAAATAAATGTAAGGTTCTTCTCAAGGTTCCCAAATTCGCTAATTGTATTGTAGGTAATTAAGGTATATGTTTATAAATAGTAAAAAAAATTCAAAGTAATTTACTGTCTTTTCCAGGATAGTGAAATAAAGCCAGGAGACATATGGGGCGAGAACACGTCATCACAAAGACTACTAGTAGAAGAGACGACGAGGTTGCACGCGGGGCGGTACTCCTGCGCAGCTGCCAACGTCATAGGCGAGACGAGAGCAGAGACTATTGCTATCACTGTATTTTGTAAGTAGTCTATTGCTTAACCAGCCAGATTGCCATTCTGTCAAAATCTTGTCCAAGTCATTTGGCCAACGAACGAAGTCTTCCTTTGATAAAGGTCCAAACAGTTGTTATTATAGAGTTAAATAACCAGCATGCAGGTAGTATATACGGTGTCATGATTATCCCAAATCTCATTTATTATGGCATTTTTTGAGTGAAACTATAGTGAGACACAGGCTGTTACCCATTCAATATTCAAAACGATAACACGTCTTCTAACGGATGTATTTATTATTTAATGATTTTCACAGATCCTCCCGAATGTGCCGAAAGGGGCATCACGCTCCACAAGGAAACCATAAACTGCAACGTGAAAGCTCTGCCCGTTCCTGACACCTTCTTCTGGCACGTCCAACCTTCAGGTTAATACAGATTTATAATTAAGTACCTACACACTTTACATTTTGACTCATTATTTTTTAATGGCTGCTCAAGAACTGCACCTACCCACCATAATGTTAAATATGGATGAGCTCATATCGCTACATTTCCAATATTGCAATTGCAATAGTTTTTTTTTTTTTTTTTTAATAACTATTGCAGGGCTTGTCTATCATACAACACTATCTTGTCCCATACTATGCAACTGCGCTTGTATTTTAGTGGCCAGGTAACGGATAGAATACATAATATGATAATACTTTTTGGTTAATACCTACCTATACATCGATATGATAATAACCAATAAATAACTTAATATTACAAGACACACAGCGCCATCTAGTCTCAAACTATGCAACCATGTTTGTACTATAGAATACATACATATAGAAACCAGCCAAAACCAGAAACAAATATTATGGGCAGCATAATTACTTGTCCCCGGCGGGAATCGAACTCACAACCTTTTGCCCCACAGAGACCGTCAAATGTAAAACATTTTTACGTTAATTTCCAGGGTTCGAAGTCCAGCACCTAACAACTGGTTCCCCAATCTTACCTCTAAGCCAAATCACTGGCCCCCTAGCGGGGACCTTGAAAACAAGTTGTGAAGCTAGTAACGGAATAGCGTCCCAAGAGGACCAATGTGAGAAGATCTTCAGCTTCGAGAATTTAAGGCCGGAGCAGCCACAGCAGTGTGACCTCGCTTATGAGCATGGGGAGTTTCAGATTAGGTGTTTACCAGGTGGGTTTTTATCTTCGTACCTCTTTCTCATCAGATGGTGAATGACGATAGGGT